>NDXB01008789.1:38673-63839 GCA_002631895.1 Agapornis roseicollis
GAAAAAAAAAAAAAAAAAAAAAAAAAAAAAAAAAAAAAAAAAAAAAAAAGAAAAAAAAAAAAAAAAAAAAAAAAAAAAAAAAAAAAAAAAAAGAAAAGAAACAGAAAAAGAAAAGGAAGAAAAAAAAAACCCGAAAAAAGAGGAAACAAAAAATTGACAGAGGCAATCCCAAACCAAATCTTTGCTTTGCAAATGTTGTTCTTGTTTATTTTCCCACGTTCCTTTAATGGGTGACATTCTGTGGCAAGATATCACAGTATTTAAATAACTTTCTGTTTTCAATCCACTTTGTTTCTCAGGTTCACATTTCTCTGTGTATGTTTTCTCTGTACCGCAGATAAACTGCATGAGTATCAAGGAGGTACCTGCTACAAGAACTGTAACACCACGTTCTCAGTTTCATTAATATAGCTCTAGGAAAAAAATTCCCCCATTACCCATGTGCTCAATTGTCTCACAATAGCACCTTTCATCAAACAATCTGCAAGAGCTTTACTGAGAAGCAGTTATGTGTACTTTCCAGTGAATTAAAAAGAACCTTTTCTAGAAGCCCTTGATGTGAAATAACTTTTTTTTCCTTTCATATCCAGTATGAAGCATTTTTATTTCAGATTTTAAAGTTACCATAAGTTACAGACATGGACTGGGGGGGTTAGGACAATTTTAAGATTAACCCCAAAGTAACATCACCTGGGCAGCCAAACACTGATGTGCCTAAAAAGCAAACATGTTGGAAAGCGTTTCCTCTGCAAGGCGTCTTAGGCCCCACAATGAGTAAATACAGGAGTACACATGGCCCCTCAAACCCCAGAGGAGTGCACGGCCAAGGGTGTCAGACCATGGCCGTGCTCTCCAGGCACAATGTGGCACCACAGATAACTGGCCTTTGTGCCAGGAGGAGTTGTTCAGACAGTGTGAGGTGTCCCTGCTTATGGCAGGGGGGTTGGAACTAGATGATCTTAAAGTCCTTTCCAACCCGAACTATTCTATGATTCTATGAAAGAAAGAACATTTGCACAGCCAGGGGCTCACAGAGCAGACGGCTTTTAGGTTAGAACTTCCAGCATTTCTAACTCTGCTGGTATCAACCTCAGTCTGGGATTTCCGTAGCAGCTTGGGCTGTTACACACACCTTTTCTTTGCATTCTTTCATTGTTTTCCAGTTCCAGAAAGATATCAAACTAATGTCCTCTCACCCCATCCCCAAAATACCAAGGGGCTGTTTTAAAATGAGAGGCAGCAAAACATTTCCCTGTGCAAATGGAATGGCCGTGTGAAAAAGGAGTGCCTCTCCTTCTCATAATGGGAAGGGATGAAGAGGATAGGGACACACAAGCCTAAAATGAAAGCCTCAGGAAGGAGATTTCATGCAGAAATGCGGTTTTGTTCCTTGAGAATAAGCAGCATCTTCCTGAGACTCATCATTTTGATTCACTGTTTCATGTGTAAATAATTTACTAGGCTAAAAGGTCAAGAGCTGCAGGTCCTTAGAGAAGGGAAGAGAACTGCAAGCTGTAAATAAGGGACAAGTAACTTATGTGGAGCATAAAACATGTTATGAGGCTACACATAGATATACATATGCACATATCCACAAAGAAATAAGCTAAAACAGAGCTCCAGAACTAGCATACAGAGGCAGAAATAACCTCTACTCCATGTTTGCTTCCCTTGAACTTGAGAGCAGGAAGTACAGCAAATGTGATCTTCTGGGATAGAAATAACACTTTTAAATTAGATCCATGATGCCCAGATGTACTGCTGATGGATGCATGAACAGAGGGGCAAAAGAAAGTCATTTTCAGCCCACTTTTTTTCATCTTTTCATTCTCCAGTGTCAGGGTAATTGCTCCTCTACTCCTGGATGTGACAGTCTCGTCCTTGCCTCTCTCCAGAAGGTAAGTGAACAGCTGGTTTCTTTTCTGACACCAGTGTATTTCCAATCAGCTGTCAGGCAACATTAGGTCCCCAAATGCTTGCAGCCTGTCATGCTTTCCTCCTGTTCAGAAACTCTACATATAGGGCTTCATTCCCTAGTTTGGGGTAGTAAAGGGCAAGGAGAAGAAGAAAGCAGTCAAATCCGATTCAGGTTGAAAACTATAGAGAAGTCCAGGGAAGAAACTCTGGAAAAATGATGCTGTATAAACAAGCAAGGGATCACTGACTACCATAGTATGTTATCCTGACACAGATACTGAAATGGAAAAATCAGCTATAAGCAGCACTTAATCCCTACACATCACTGCTTTTGGCATTTTTTATAGCAGTACTGCCCTCAATAGTAAAATCTGGGGTATGGAAAGTGAGATTCTTTCTGAGCCTGAGAGGTAAGATAAATACTGCACTTTGAGAAACACGGTTTAGTCCAACAGTTTGCACAGATAGCCTAGGGTTTTTGTTTTTACTTCCATCTCTGACACTACATTCCAGAGCCATCACAAGCAAATCATTTTACCACCAACAAGCCTGTATTTCACTGCATAATTGGAACAGTTACTGAATTCATCAGCTTAATTGGCACTTTTTTGTAAACATTTATAAAACATGTTAAAACCCCAAATGAAAGACAATTATTCCAATGTATTATGTTACCCAGATACACTACAAGGTTTCATATGATGATCTAGTGTGGAAAATTACCCCCTACTGCATATATGATGATAATATTTATATTATTTTTTCCCACATGCTTTTAGTCTTTCATAATAGTGGAAACGATGATAGAAGAATGAATAACTGAGATTTCTGTTTGAGGACACAGCATGTGTCTCTGAAAAGTTCTGCACCAGCTCTGCTTTACAAATATATTTTCCTTAGATACTTAAAGATACAGTATTTTGAGTTCCAAGTTGTTGCAGTTACAGGATAGAAACCACAAAGAAAAACAGAGAATACAACAGCATCCTGGAGATGGACATGTCGTGTACAAATTCTGTCTCAATCTTTATATACCTGCTGTTCAAATACAGAGATACTTCTAAAGATATATCATGCATAGACATGCACACACGTGTGTCTATATAGATGTTTGTTCTACATGTAAATGTAAATTGCAATACAGTGTTTTGCACCAATATTTATAATGCCATAGGGCCCAGTCTTGGAAGCAATACATAAAAACTGAACCTCAAGAGCAAATCTGTTGTACTGGAGCCATTACCACTAGCACACTTGCAGCATTGGGCCTTAGTCTGAGTTGAGAACGTGTGTCGTATATACGGCATATGTTTCATGGATAATACATTGCCAGGCACGAATGGCAAACATGCAAGGAATACATGTTTTCTTCAGGGCTCTGGATCCTGTGAAAGGCTGGCAGGCTGGGTGCATGGTGCACATTGTTCAGGAGAGAATTATGGACTGGAGACCATTCCTGCAACTTCTCAACTCTTGCAATAATTTGCCACCTGTGTAGCCAAGCTGTTTGTTCCGTAAATCTATGGGATCTAGTAACTCCGGCACTTCCTCTGCCTGCCAAAGAAAGCTCATTTCAGCACTGACCCCAATGCATGCAAACACACAGCGAATGCTGCATTAACTAGTTCAAAGTTTGATGCAAACATTAAACAGCAAGTTTGGAATTGAAGACACAGAATGGACCAAACTTTCATGCAAGTATTTTCTCTACTTCAGAGGTTTCTGCACTGCTCTCTAGTTACCACCACAGTGCAGAGGACTAGGGTGGTATTCCTGAACACAGCTCCATCCTACCACAGGAAAGGAACAGAATATGAACTTCTTCAAAATGATACAATCCTACAAGTAGTAGGCAAATGTGGCTCAAAGCCAGTGGGCATTGGTTGTATGCTCCTAACAGAGAAGAGCAAATTTAGCCTCACTGACACCACTGCTGGATTCACCTTGATTTATAGCCAGCTCGTACTAAATCACACACTATAGCTCTCATGCACAGAAATATCAGGGCAATATCTAGGTTGCAAACACACCAGGGAAAAAGCTCACCTGCTAATAACAGCAAAGCAGATTTGGGTCTGTACTGCTGGAGGTCCCAGAGCAGGGAGAAGGGGAGGCAGCTTCTACAGCTCCTACCCAGCAGCAGCTGGCTTTTTGCATTGCACAAGCTAAGGCTGCCTTGATACAAACTCCAGCTTCAGCAGCATTTTACAAGAACCCAGAATTGTGGAGCATAAGTGTGCCCCATTCATTGTCTTCTCCACCTCCTGTAACCTCATTTCCAACCCAGAAAGCTTCTCCTGCAGAGGAAATGGAAGGAGGTGGTGGTGAAAACTAGTACTGACATTACTCTCTGTGGCAAAAATACACATCTGTCAGATGTCTGTTTTGAGCATGCAAAGCTGGGGCAAACAGAGCTAAAAGCGCAATTCCAGCAGGCCTTGAAATGGTTTCCCTTTATTTTTTGATAGCATGGCAAGATTCCTAGGGGGTTTCTCCTACATTAATATTAGAAGAGCAATCCTTAAAATTGGTTTTATTTTTTGCATTTAGAATCAGTTACATTTACAGGGGTAGAATTCCACTCAGAGAAAGAAAAGCCTGCATACCTGCTGAGATTTGTCTGATCTTCTCTTGGGGTTAACCCAGACTTTCTTTCACACTACACTGACTTCTCATTTTAGAAGAGGAGATTTATCTCTCTTTGCCCCAGATCCTTCCTCAGCATTTAGCTTTGCAAAACTGGTAATGAGGGACATCTTGGAGTACTGAGAGTTCAGTGGATGGACACAGAAGCACCTGAGTCTTACACTGGGAAAACTATCTGCTATTCCAGATGCATCTCAGGCAGCCTCTTCTCACAGTTACCACTCCCAAATTACTGATACACCTTGTAATTTACTATTACAGTTTTAACATTGATCTTTTTCTCCAAATACACTGAGCTGCTTACCCTATACCCAAAACACACAAGTAAGAGAAAATCATAGTCCTCCTTCAGTGCTTTGTGGCCCAGTCTAAGAAGCCCAGCACTGTTGCTAGAACACTACAATTTTACAGTTAAAATGGCCAGAGTTCAATCCTTTTTGTTGCTGGCAATCTGTACGTGTGTACGTGAGAGAAGCAGTGGGAGTCTGTGAATATGTAGGTTCACCCTCTGCTTCTGGTCCCCATGGTAATACAATCTGTGTTTCAGCACATACAGTGCCTGACCACAGCTGCCTATTCCAGGGTTCTCTGTCTAATCACTGGCAAGGGCAAAGCTGCCAGAAGCTAGGTTCAGTAACTGGTTTCCAATCTTTTGGCCAGAGGTTGTCAGGACAAAGAAGAGAAAACTGCCAACTACGTCTCCTCCATACAGTCTGTGTCTTTTAACAATACAGTAAAACTTCAAGAGAGGAAAATGAACCTTCCCCTCTGCCCAGCCCCAGTGATTGCCCTCACCTGAAATCCTCACAATTAGGGGCTTAGATCTCAAATGGTCCTGTAGGATAAAGCTGCACATGTTGTCTAAGGCAGAAATCTTGTCAAACATGCAAAAGCCAACAATGCTGCATGAAACAGGGTTTATGATATACTGTGGTGTGTTGGCTTTTTTCTGCCTCTCTAGTAGCTGATCTGTTCCTGAGCACTGGAGATGGGCAGATTATAACAGGCCTGGTGTCTGGCCAAAGCATGAACAAAGGTAGAAAGCTCATCTCTATTGCCAAGGAAGGGAACAAACTCGCATCTGCAGAGATCAAATACCCCAGAATAGATCCCTCAACATTATTTGCATTTCTACAGACTTAATGAACATTAGAAGCTGGGTGTATAGGGACACAAATGGGTGCCATCACTGAGGACTCCACTGCTGTGTATTCTGCATGGTGAGCACCAGGCTGCCAACCACACCACCCCTTGCACCACAGGATCATACACACAATGGTGCAGTCTTTAGTGACAGCTTTAAGGAGCAGAAAGGCCTCAAGCACCCATGAAAATAGATTCCATTCACACCACTTTTATGGAACAATTTGGTTTCCTCAGCCAATTGTCCATGAACTCTCTGTAGGCAGCTGTAGCAGAGGGTAACATTTCCCTGCGATGTCAGAATTTCCATGGAAAGAGGTGCTAGGTTACAGTTCTTGTGATAGCAGCAAAGGGAGGGGGAATTGAGACCAAGGGCTGAGAAAAGAGGAACCCTGAAAGGCTGTGGTGGCAAACACTGACGACAAAAAAAGGACTGACCTCTGGCTCTGGTCATTTGTGACAGAAAGTGCAACTTCATAAGGGTGGTCCTTTACAAAATGAAATTATGATTAAATATCCTCTTCTCTCTGGTCAACCAAATGAACAGATTCCAGAGGGATTGAAACATAGGGAAATAAGACCAAAACTCATTGCTTTGTTTATCACTTTGATACAAACAACTTTCTAAGCACTTTCATTTATTTCTTCTCAAATAAATTTTCTCCCTAAGGTTTACAAGTTTGTGTCCGTCCGTCCGTCAGAACTGTGTCTTCAAAAGCAGCAACAGGTAAGATTTCACCCTTCCCGACTGTCCTACTGACCTGAACTGTGCCAAGTGCCTAAAGCTTTCCTTGAGGGCACGAATATAGAGAGAATTCACAGATATCATGATTTTTGTACTAGAGATCTGATGCTTGGAGAGGTCCACAGTTCTCCTCCCTGGGGGATAGGCTGCTTCATCTAAGACACTAAAGCTTCATGTTTGCCTGTGTGCTATGATTCTGGGCAAAAATACCCAACTAGATTAGATTAAATGCTATGTTCTTCTCATGCCCCAGCTATAGATCTCAAAACTATGAAACTGCTTGCCCTAGATCACACAGCCAGCTAACTTGTAAGAGAAACCTATGAATCCGCATTATCCCTGCTAACTGCCAGGTTTACCCCTTCCCCCTGCCCTGAAACATCAAATGCACATCCCTTTGTGCCATCCTGAGCAACAGATCACTGCATCCACCTACAAGTAATGGAAGAGGCCTAACAAAGGGACTGAGCAGTGCTTCTCTAACGTGGGAGGATCAGCACTGTCCTTCACCTTAGCACTATCAAGGAGGTGGCTCCAGACAAGCTGCCATGGCTAGGGACAATGACAGCATTTAACTGAAGCAAGAAGCTGCTTGAGTGCTGCAGCTGGGAGACACCCTGGCTATGAGAGGTTTGCATTGCAGCTTTACCTTTCCTGCAACATGGATGCTCAGAGTCTCTTTCAGTGATTTGTTAACTGGGAGGAATTTTCACTTGTGGCAGACCCAGTAAACCCTGGGCTGGATTCTCCTGAACGCAGCTCACTGCCAAGAGGCTCGTTTTGCCTTCAGGTTGCTCTCTCCCAGTGCTGCAGAGGGAAGGAGCCTTTCCCAGGACAGCAGGAAACTCGCGCAAAAAACAACCACCTTCCCCTTGGCTCCATTTCTGCTGCTGCTGCCTAAGTGGCTGCGTTGTGCGCAAGCAGAGAGAGCCCATCCATCCCCTGGCTTCTGCTGCTTGCTCCCTAATGAGGCAATTCGATTAATTACGTCCCTTCCCCGCGGAGGAGAGGCCGGGACGGGCCGCTGCCGCCGGCTGCCCTCTGCTGGGGCCGCCGGCGGCTTCCCCCTCCCTGGGACACGGGGCTGGCTCCTGCCCCAACCCTACCGCCAGATCCCTCCCGGGGTCCCCAGCCTGCGGGGCAAGCCAGGGCCGTGTCCCCGAGAGCTACAGAACAAGGAACCCGAGGCTCATGCGATGGTTTTCTCTTGTAAAGCGTTTACGTGCTGGCTGGGGAAGCATCCGGAGCCTCCTGCACCAGCACAGGATTGGAACAAACCCCAGGCGCCACGTTCCACGGCCCCTCAAGTGTCCCTGTGGATATCGGTGGGGGGTCAGGGCAGCGAGATTAATGCATTCCTATACGGGGTTATCTCCACGTGAAAGGGCAACGCCTGCACCAGCGCGATGCCAGCAAACCCGTGCTGGTGACCTGGTCACAAGCCGCGGGGAGGACGGACTGCTGGCAGCTGTCCGGCAGGAATGCGATTCCATGGATATTTCCGAGTGTCTGGATACGTTGTGGGGGGTTTGTACCCTACATTGAGATAGCCAGTGCGGATTAGTGACAGTGACAAGGTGTCTGGCCGGAAGGACAGTCGTTCCACTGCAGCAAGAGAGCACTCGTGTCAGTGTGATGCTCAGGCTCTTTACACACTACCGTTTTTTTCCTCTCTTCTGTCCTCAAAGCTGCCAGATGGAAAGGGACAGCTTAAAGCGCTTCTGAGAGCTGCTGAATTTTAATCGGGTAGAGGAGGACAATGCGTGGCAGGCAAACTGTTNTTTTTCCTCTCTTCTGTCCTCAAAGCTGCCAGATGGAAAGGGACAGCTTAAAGCGCTTCTGAGAGCTGCTGAATTTTAATCGGGTAGAGGAGGACAATGCGTGGCAGGCAAACTGTTGCCATCCTTCTGCTCATTGAACAGTACACAGAAAGAAAAGTGAGGATGCACCCACGCAGTGCACCTTTGTGGAGGACTGTATTATTACGTTTGCACACAGCTTGTCCTCCTGCGTTAGGATGGGAATATCCTGATGAGTTCAGTTCTTCTTTACAGTGTGAGTAGGAAAGCAATAAAACTAATGCACTAGCTGTAGCTTGAAGATGTAAACAGAACAATAAATGACACCCCTGGTCTATGCACACACAACAAAGAAAGCCCCATTAAAAGAAGCCGTTACTTATTCTCTCTGTAGGGTCTGGTACTGGGCAGGCTTTTGGTTCTGCCCTTTCTTTTGCCAGCAGTACGATGAATGGGACTCAGATCCCGATGGAAATCCAGGATGATCCCACTAAATTCTAGTCTGTATTAACACCTAGTGCTAACTACGCCACCGGAGCCACAGCCTGGCAGGTATCCTCTGAAGAACCTGAGAACCTCCCGAGGACGGGGAACCCGAACCATGGAGCCGCATGTCCCGGAACCCACTTCCCCACAGACAGCACCCGTGCGGCGGAGCCTGACGGACTGCGCTGCAGGAGGACCCGGAGCGACACGCACCCTGTCGGACTACAATTCCCAAGATGCATCACGAAACCAGAGCCGCCACCCTTGCGCTGCATTGCGGTCGCGATGCACCTTGGGATTTGTAGTTCTGAGGCGCGGCAGCCTGAGCTCAGCAGCCCCATGGCCTATAACTGCGCCTCCTTGGGAGGACTCGCCTCCCCTTGATGCAGCGCGCCACGGTTACGCAGAACTTAGCGCGCCTCAGGCGACGGTCGCAGTACCGGGGGCCGCAGCCGCTGGCGGGCCCTGGGCGCAGGCCGTGGGTCATGTCCGAGAGCGGCAGCGCCGGCGGGGCCGCCCCGGGCGGGGGAGGCGGCGGAGCGGGTAGCGGAGGGGGAGCGGGAGGCGCGGCCTCCGGCTCAGGGCCCGGCGCCACCGACCCGGCCTCGCTGCCGCCCGGCGACGCGCAGCTCATCGCCATCATCGTGGAGCAGCTCAAGAGCCGCGGCCTGTTCGACGGCTTCCGCAGGGACTGCCTGGCCGACGTGGACACGAAGGTACCGCGGCCGAACCGGGCGGGCCTGCCGGCCCCCAGGGAGCCCTGGGTGTCTCCTGCCCCAGCCGGAGCTGCGGCAGCACCCCTGGAACTCACTCGCGTCCCTTCCCTTCCCCTTTGCCCACGGTGTCCCGCCCCCGGGACGGGGGAGGCCGCCAGGGTGGCGGGCAGAAGGTGCGGTGCGGTGGGGCTGCACGCCCGCGCTGCGATCGGTGCCTATTAGGCCTCTATGGAGCGGCTCCTGGTTTGAGGTGGTAGCAGCACCCCAGAGGAGAAACAGACCAGAGCATAGGCTCAGACTTCATTTTCTAGCCCAGTCCTCATTAGGAAAATAGTTTCCCATAAGAGCACTGCTCCTCTTGAGCATAATTCCCACATTTCCAGAACATATAACTTTCCTCTCATGATGTTCTCAGACTATGGTTTTAAACTGATTTCTTCCTCAGTTGCAACATGAACTCCTGAGCATTTGTTGGTGGTACTGAAGTTCATGACTGCCCTGTTAAAAGTGAAAGCGGATGTTTTGCTTTCCAAAACCTTTGCACTTCCAACAAGATGCCTGGGACCTGCAATTATCATTCTAGGCCTCCACAGCAGATATTGCAAAGCCATTCCTCAAGCTGTCAGGTCACCTGCACAGAGCAGCCTTGCCAGGATAGATATACACTGCCCTGGGGAGATACTGCACCTCTGTTACCAACCGTTTCATTCATCATCCCATATGCATCTCAAATTCTGAAATACAAATGTTGCCACTTTATTGTCCTTTCCTGACACAGCACCAGGTTCCTATGTATTTATATAGGTTTGTTAGTTCATTTTCTGTTCACTGGAATTAAGTCTCCACTGATAGAACTCACATAATTCTGATCACCTTTGTTAGTATCACAGAAACAAGTAAGTTCTTTGTTAGTGACAGTATTACTCGGCCAGTTTCCTGGAATCCTGTGATGGAGCATTTCCAGACAACAAGAACGCCACTGTAACAATTCCTGTCTGCACGGGCCGTTTGCATTTCACTAAGTAATACTAGAAGTAGACAAAACTTTAAAGGCAATCTACCCAGCTATTTGAATTATTATGATAGCACACTGACTGTTCTTTGCAGTTACCAGTTGGGTTCTTAGGTAAGACAAGGTTACCTTTGTTCAGAACGTGAAAGGATGGAGAATACGGACAGCAGAACAGTGGTGTACATGACAAAAGATGTGTTATGAAGGACTCTGCCAGGGGAGTCTTTTGAGATCATTTAGCTGTTTAACTGGCCTGTTTCTTATTTTTTAGCCAGCCTATCAAAATTTGAGGCAGAAAGTAGACAACTTTGTATCGACCCATCTGGACAAACAGGAATGGAATCCAGCAATGAACAAAAACCAGTTACGGAACGGGCTCAGGCAGAGCGTGATTCAGTAAGTAAGCAACATTCCATAAAACAATGATGGGTTTTCATAAATAATGCCTAAATATCTTATATAAGTCACATAAGAATATACAGATTTAAGTTTTTCACAGCACTTTCTCTCCTGCTCTCACAAATTTCATTGTAATAGTGGGTGCAGTCTTAACTCTCATTAAAATGCTTATAGTACTGCTTTACCCAAAGTTTTGAGTTGAGTAGCATGGTGAAATACTTGTATTAGCTATCTAGCCAAGTTATTACTGCAAATAGCCATCACTGTGCCTCCTAGTAGAACTGTACCGACTTGAATGACCTTTATCTTCAGGAAAGAGCTACGTCACTTAAAGAAAAAATCCTAAAGGTTCCAAAGCTTGTTTAGGTAGACGCTGACCACTAGCAGGCAGTAATCTCACTGGGCTAGGCTGATTTCATGCAGCAGAGGGTAGCTTATGTACAGCTATTCAAGATGTTACATTTCCAGCATTACAGGAAGCCAGCTTAAACTATGCTGCTTAGAGACTTAGGGTTATTATCTCTTGCTACTAATTCACTGCAGCTTGAAGTAGGAGCCTCAGCTTGTTTAATTAAAACTCATAGATAAAAGATTAATAAAAGTTGTGGGTAGAGGGGCAGTAGGGAACTTGATAATGGCATTTATGCTTAGAAGGAAATGCTACTAGATTGTCTCACACACAGAAGAAACCATATTTCAGAGTACTTGATGGAATCTGTAAATCACTATTAGTTTGTTTAATCTGTAATTAGAGAAGGGAGTGTCCACTGGAAGTATAGAATTTCCTGTCTTGTCTTGGAGGCCTTGAAACATGTTTGTCACTGAATGCTTCTTCTTATTTCATGTTACACTACCACTAGAATGAGGTGGCCAACTGAAAAATGTTAAATCAGGGAGCCTGTAATGAGAAGAGTGTAGCATGCTCCCCTTAAGTAGGCTGTAGGCAGACAGTATTAGGGAGTTTGGAGGCTCCGTATCACTCCTGTAGTTGCATGACTGAGTGCTGAGGGTGTCCAGATGTGTATGTCCTGTTGTGTGCAGAGGTGTGCTCTTACTTGGAGGTGACATGATGTGCCGTGACCCTGTACCCACTCACTCACAGCATTCATGGCCTTATTAGTCTTGTGGCTCCTTTTCCAAGTGCCAGGCAACATCTCCATTTCCTGTACTCTGCTCCCTTGCAGACATGACTTAAGCCTGCTGGGCAGCCTGTGCCCCACAATCCAAGAGTCTGACGCAGCCCCTGAAGTAATAAGTCACTTCAGTTACTAGTTTTCGGTTCCAGAAACTTTTCTGTGTGCTACATGTGCTTGTTTTTATAATTAATACCCATCTGTCTAGACTAAGAGTTATAAGGAATGAGTGACAGCAATGTTATTAGGGGGCAGGCCTTTTCTCCCTCCAGACAGCCAAAAAAAAAAGACTGTGCTTTCACCTGCCCTCCTCCTCATAATAGCTTGTTTCCCTTGTTTGTGCCAAAATATGCTTGTTTGCTTTCATGTTGACCTCATTTCTACATGAGCCCTATTAAAGTGGCTCTTGTCCAACATGTCATTTAAGTACCTGGGAGACCAGATGTCAGTTGTTAATTCTGTAGGGAGAAGTCAGAGGGGGTTGGGTGGAAAATAGGTGCTTGAAACAGCCCCCTGTTAAGGATCTACTGAGTGGGCTGCAGTTCTCACCATGTTAATGCTAATTGCAGTTGACTGGAGGGCTCTGGAGAATTACTGGAGGAGTTTGGGGAAGTTTTTGAGTACAGCTGAATGACTCCTTTGTCTTTATTCAAGGTCAGGAATGCTGGAAGCTGGAGTGGACAGAATTATTTCTCAGGTGGTGGATCCAAAACTAAACCACATCTTCAGGCCCCAGATAGAGAGGGCAATTCATGAATTTTTGGCTGCACAAAAGAAAGAAGAAAGTGTGCCAGCTCCTCCTCCAGAGCCTGAGAACAAGGATCCTCCTGCTCCATCTCAGGATGCCTCCTAAAGGTTTTTGTGTCTTTCATGTACCTTGTCTCTGTAGTTTGCAAAATGCAAGCTAGAGAAGATGTCCTCCCTGCCAAACCAGGAAAAATGCAACACTTTAATCATCAGCATGTTGTCAGTGTCACAGACATTCTGAGCTGCTTCCACTGAAGTGTCTGCTAAAAATAGATTAGGACTGAAGACATTGGTATGATGTAAAACAGCTATCAAGGAACACTAGACTCTTCCAGTGCCAATTCTGGATAAGGCCAGCAGGCCATTTATTCCAGTAAAAGCATATCCAGCAGTAATTGATATGAAATTGGCTGGATAACTTTTAGAACTATATCAAATGGATTAAAAATATATATACTTTACTGAAATACAGCTGAAAGTAGAGGTGATGAGTTACTGTGCTTTCGCATTGAAAGTGTTAGGTAGCTGTTCTTCAGAACATACACTGGAATGCTGAATTGTCAGTGACCAAAATACTCATTGCTGGCCTAAGAGTAGTATCTCTGGAAGTGAATAACTGTTCATTCCAAGCTGACTGATTTAAATAGATCAACCTGTGTCTTTCCAGATGCTTTTGTGATTAAAATAACTCAAGGGGCCTCAGGGGGCTATAACTGCTACTCTGTCTTGACACAAATGACTATGCACCCATCTCTGCTAAGGCCCTGTATCCTAATGTTGATTTGAGGCCTACATTTGTATCACTGAGAAACCACTGTCTTGATGGAAAATTGCAATCCACAGCTTTGCTGGAGAGCTTAAAATCATGCTGCATGAAAGGAAGTTAATTGTGAATTGTTATCTGCAACTTGCAGCCTTAGTTAGTACCTTGAACCTTGTCTGGTTCAAGTAGTTTGAAGTCCATTATAACCTACAGCTAAGTGCAGTTGTTAATTAATTTATTCTAATTTATTCTCTATTCAAATGCATTTACTTGTGAAGCTACCATCCTCTAAACTCTCTTTTTTTTTCTTGCAGTGAGTTCCTGTTACTAAGCAGCTGCCATTGCAAAATGCGTGTCCTCTTAGATTGGCAATGGATTACTTGTTCCATTTGGTGCAGGAATGCTGTCTGCCAAAGATGATTAACCTTTATCAGACCTGTGGGAATGCACTGAAATCAGTGAAATTCAGGTGCACTTGGAGTTGTGCATGTGGAGGGACAAAGTGTGAAGATACTTTTGCTATTAAGCACAGTACGGAGAGCAGCATGCATTCTTGTTACTCATGCCTTCAGGCAAGGGTGTGGAAAGAGAAGGGGAGTTGGCTGGTGTCTGAAGAGGGTTGGGAAGTGGTTTGAGATGATACTAGACTTGGGAGTGGGAAGAAAAATGTTTTGGGGTGGGTAGACTCTTGGACACCAAGTAAGAGCTGTCAGATTTGCTTTGATATAAGCCAGGTAAGAGGAAGCATCATACACCTCTGCTGCATAGCGCAGCATTGAGTAGTAGGTGCCAAGTTAGGTGCAAATCATTGCACTGCCTGCTTTAGGAAAGACATTTCCTGTTTGAAACTGGAAAGAAAACTTCAGGATCAATTATGTAAATAGTTTCTGTTGCATTGCAGGGAAATGTTTACAGTTGGCTATGACTATAGCTGATTTAATTCTTATTTCCCAGGTAACTGGGGGGAGCAAAGGGCACCAGGGTAGGTGATCAGTTTGAAACTTCTCTTTCAACTTGAAAGACTTTTCTTTCCTGTGAAATTTCTCAGGTGCCTAGTGGAAACTGTCCTATGCTTTCAGCTTGAATGCATGCAGTGTCCTCTGGATGACAGTGAAATAGAGAATGTGATCAAGTATTCTGCCAGCAAATGCCCATACCTTTTGCAATAAAAGACTTCAAAATCCATCTCTGACTCCTAGCTTTTCCAGAGTGGTTTTTGCTTTTGGTTTTTATTCTCAAGGAAAAACCGAAGAAATCCAGGAGTTCTGATTGCTGGAACCCTAATGGAAATGTGGCCTTACACAGCTCGTAGGTGAATCCACATCTGACAACATGGGGTTATTAGTAGGAGTTATTATGAAATAAAATGGATACTGGTATTAGTATCCAGATAAGGTGTCCCTCAAAAAATACAAAGTATCAAAGAAATGAACTGACCTTATCTCACATCATTAATGATCTGTAAATCTTGAGTAAGTTCAATCTTGTGCTGGTGATGGTGAAAGCATGTTCGGCCTTGTGAAAACAAAACACTTCTGGCAATAGGCTAGAGCCATTCCTTTTTTCTGTTCAGGCAGCAATCTTATAAGAAACTAGTATCTGCTTCTGTCATTGAATAATACAGCAATGTCTGAATCCTTGCTGTTGGTGGGTTACATACCTTAGCTGTGGCCTTACCCATAGACCTTGTATGCAAACAGATGCAATTTCTGCTATACTCTGTTTCCTTTCAAACCAGGTAATTTGTAGGGAAGATTGATGCTGTGGTTTAATGCAGTAGCTAACTTATTTTGCTTCTTCTCAACACAGTTACATGCAGAAATGGAGATGAGAACACCTGGTACTTTAAAACCTTGACAAGAAAGCTCTGAGAACTTCACTGCAGTAAGATTGTACTCTGTACAGTGCTGTGTAGTCCTGCTGACACATGATTTTTCCATCAATATTTTTATCCTATTCCTGTCAAAATAGGAACTTAAATGCCTGTACTTTTCAGTAATGTACTGGCTATAACCTTCCTGATACAGTTTGAAAAACTCTGTATTAGGATAATCTAGTTGTGTGACTTGACTTTTTGCTATAAAACAAGACGAGGGGTATGTGAGGAAAAGGCTCTCAACTGCATGTTGATTTGGTGGTTAAAGTCTGCTCTCCAAATCAGTGGTAGGTATTTTCCCTTAGACCCTTAAGGGCAGCTCTTGGCAGGAAAAGATCTGTCTTTTACCTCCTGGTAGCTTGTCTCAACCACTGTTTTGAAACTGAGCCATTTATGCAGTAAGGAAAAAAAGAAGTTCCAAGAGTCTAGAAAGAGCAAGTGAAAAGGGTTCCGAGAACGAATTCTGCATTACAGCAGCAGTACCTGGGGAGCAGGGAGACCAGTTTTAAAAAGCAGCAAGTAGAGCTTGATTTACTGCAGTGAAGAGGGCATCTGAACCTGTGTGTCCTGCCTCTGAGAACTTCTTTAATAGATGAGTGAAGGAGAAAAGATTCAGTCACTGTAGTTAAGAGGTTTTTCTGTTGTATATTTTCTGTTGGGTAGTATATTAGGAGAGTGAGCCTCAGTGGATCAAATGAGCCTTCCCTTTGATCTCAAGAGTCCTTCTCACATTGAAATTGGCTGTTCCTGTTTCCTGGACAGTCATTTGGTACCTTGAATTTGCTCTCTCAGATGAATGGGTTCATGCTTTTTATAAGTATCAAGAGACTGCAGCATTTCTTCATCAGATACTGTATTAATGTGAAAGAGCTGTAAAGATTCTATGCCTCCTTGGCTTTGCCTGTCCCAGTCCTATGCATTTGCTTCTGCCCAGTCACAAGAGACCAGCTGCAGTTTAAAGAAAACATGCAGGAATTTTGAGTTGCATTCTTGGAAAACCAGCCTTGCATGAGCATGAACATGAACATGAACATGAACATAAGCCAGAGCATGGCTGTTCTGCTCTGTCAAATGCCAAAGTGCAGACCCTCAGGAGCCAGCCTAGGTCAATAGATAGATACTAGACTAGGAACTAGGAGGTACAAGTTCCATGCAGAGTCCTGCTGGTCCACAGCCACATCTGTGGCTGTTGTTTTACCTGCTTGCTTGCCTGTAAAAGGAAACCAACTTTACCCTCCTACGTAAATCCTGGAGTGGGGAGGGAGTAAGATGCTGTATTTAGATCCAATATTATGAAAACAGAATGAAAGGAATGCACATGTCAATATAGATACACAGACCAATAAGGTGTGATTTACCATACAAGTTTTAAGGATTAGATACTATAGCTGAAGCCCCACAGAATAATCTTGAAACTCACATCTTGCTGGCCAGATTAGCACTTTTAATTATGCCATTTAGTGTTTGATTGCTTCCAGTTCTGGAGTCAGACTGATCGAATCCAGTTTTGTCACTAGCCTTATGAAGGGGGAAAAATGCCCATCCAAACCCACAAACCTACCTAGAAGGATTGTGTTACCATGTCAATCATCCTGGCACTTACCAATCACAACCAAGGGGCATATAAGGTAATCCATCAAACTCTAGCTGTTGCTTGGCTATAAAAGGGATTATCCCACATTCCATATGATTAAAATACAGTAAAGCAAAAAAAAAAAAACCCAAAACTACATCCTGGTCTTAAGCTGGGGGGAAGAATAAGGAAGAGCAGGGTATCCGTACAGCTATCTAGCAATTCTGTGACAACTCCAGAGATGCTTTTTCCAGTTTTACCTGAAACAGATTAGCAACAGAGCAATTCAAGACCAACCAGTTCCCTGTCCTCATCAGCTATTTGAGTAGTACCTAGTCCATTGGTAAGTCAGACACTGACTCAAGCAGACTTAACTGAAAGAAGTAGAATCAGAATTGCCATTATATATTTAGCTTCTGTCTAAACCAGCCCATATTTTCCAGCAACAGTTCTGATGTTTATAACCATATCCCATCTTAAAAGTAGCATGATGTCTCCTTCTGGTAGAGGTGAACCCAACCCAAGTCTCCAGATCCATCCCTGAATAACCACAAGCAGGTTTGGTAGATCAGACTTCTGTAACTAAACACCTAAATTCAAGTATATGGTGAAGGAGGACAGCCAAATGAGAAAGAGCAACATGTTAGATCACTCATCTTTGCTGCCTTCACTCAGTGGTACATAGGCCTTACTCATCCCACAAATACTGCCACATCATGGGAATGCAGTTCCAAGTTCAGAATTTATCACAGAATTTGGACCCAGACCAGTTTTGAATCTTGACACCAGATGAATGACAGACACGTTCCCAGATTCCTAGCCTTCAGGTCAGGCAGCAAAACCCCTCCAGGAAAGGGCAATAATCCTGACCAATTGAAGGAAAGTCCAAACCACAACTTTGAATCTTTGGCACAGAGAAGTATCAAACTTGGCCCCTGTTAGGATAGCGGGTCAAAACAACCCCTGCCCCAGATACCAAGCTAATCATTGCCAAAGTAGTCTGAACCTTTGCTGGAAACAGCATAGGGGCCTTGAACCCAAACCACATCCAGATTCACTTCCTCTCCTGATTTTAGGACAAGCATGACTGGTTTTAATGAGGCACAGCCAATACGCCAGGAAGAGAGGGCTCTGAATATATAATTTTGATCTTGGCCAAAGGAAGAGGCACAGGGAGGGTTAGAAACCGTACTTGAACTATTTAATGGACCATTTTACTCTCTTCACCACATTAGTAGGAAGAGCAGCACCCACAGTCTCAAGGCTGCTCATATGCCACCTGCTTCAAGAGCACCACTACTCTGGAACCTTGGGCATCAGTGGTTACCAGCCACGTTTTCTAACAGCATCTTCATTTTCAACATACAAGGTATGGCTACAACCTCTGCTGAGCAGAATCTTATTCTCCAGCTTTTTGCTAACTGGAGACCAGTTCAAACTCAGAAGGGACTGGAGCAGTTTAACTCTTTCACAGATATTTTCCTGTTTATACTGTAGTGAAAAATATATTTTATCAGGTTTCTTAAAGAGAGGTCAGCTTAACTCCTTGTGAGCAGTCAGGGTTCCCCATGTCCATACCACCAAAGCTCACACGTGCAGATACTCCCTGCCCTCTTTCTTCCCTACCATAAAGCTTCTGTAGCGTAGCCATTCTGAATCTGGCCATAAGAGGGAGATAAACTATTACTTCATTTCTCAGTCTTGATGCCTTACAAAACCTGAGCAGATACAGGACTCCAAAGCCTTTGCTGACTCCAGAGTTAATCAACTCTGCAAGGTGTGGAGGCAGCTCTCACAAAGCGTTTCCATGAACTCTGAGTGTACTTGTCTAAAGCAAATCACACAACAGGTATTGTGACTCCTCAAATGGTTTAGTAGTCAGAAACAAATATCAACTGGGATTAGGGAGAGCCTGGGGAGAAAAGTGAACAGCCCAAGTGATCATGGATGAGAACAGAGACTTAGGATGTGAAATAGTAAATTCTGACCTACTCAAATCAGTAATTCACTGTTCTGGTCCAGCGTGAACAAGGTTGAGGCTAGAACAGTAGTAGCAGTGCCTGAGGGTGCAGATAGTAGTGCCACGAGATGGTATCAGAATCATAGCTTCGGTTCTTGCATTTTTGTGATTCAAGTGCTAAGCCCACATCAGTGCCAAGTCAGCCTCAGCAACATGACTGGGCAGTAACCAGCCCAGCAGTAACTGCCCTTGTCTAGACGCCGTCAGAAGCCACGGCACGGAGAAATGTGCTACCTCAGCCATCAGACTGGGAGCAGCCTCCACCAGAAATTCCCTCCAGCACTGAACCAAGCCCAGGGAAAGGCACCACAGCAAAATGCAACAAGTCTAACCCCCCTGTACAGGTTAAAGGAGTGCAAGGACCTCACGTTTCACTGACTGTATCGTGCTGACTCTCATCTGAGGAAATCAGTGCCTTGTGCGCTGATAACAGAAACCTGTTCACTCAGAAAATCCCCAAACCAGGTCTTGGCCCTACAAAGAATTCACATAAGGACAGATGGCTGCAGTTCAATTTTCAGAGTCAGGACCTTTAGGAAGTCCAAACAACCTCATACAGTAAATGCATCCATTTTGGGAGGGATTTGTAACAAGCAGAAAGCCATGGTATCTGTGAGTTTCATATTCCATTGCAACTCTGCAAAAGGGAGATAAAACAATCCTGCTCCAGAGAACATTCATAAAACTTCACATTTTCAACAAGGGGGCAGCACAGCTGCAGCAAAAAAAGAAAACCCAGCCATAACTCTTCCTCCACACACTCCTTGTGAGGCACAAACACATTAATCACCCCCTTCCATACCCTCATGTAACAGCATTCACCTCCACCAGCTCCTCCTGCTAAGACTTACTCCTCCAGGCAGTTACCTTCAACTTCTACCATCAAAACACAGTCAAACAAGGACTGCTTCAGCCAAGAGAGCCAGGCTCAGAGGTCACCAACACCAGCCTGAGCTCCACACCTTCCATTCAATAGCTACTCCAGCTAGCAAAAACCATGTTACAAAGGCAAAACTTTGCAAAAAGCACCTTACCAACATAAGAAACCCAAATAAAGTCCAATTCAACTCTACCTTGCTCTGTAGAACCATCTGCTTTGCTCCCCATCTGTCTGCTACAGGGATTCTCACCCTCACCCAGAGCACACCTGAGCCATTATCTTCTCTTCCCATCCCACCCCAAACACCTCCCAGAGTAAAAGCCACACTGCTTCACCTGCAAAAAGGACCACCAGCTATCTCCAACCCTGCCTCAATTTCTGCTTCCTTGAGGGGAGCCTGGACTTCACCATAATCTGCTGCAAAAGCTCATCTTTCCTGAAATGGCATGCAAAAGTGGGATTTGGCACCAGCTGGCTGCATGAGTTATACCTGATGGTTCCATGTTGTCACTGACTTGGGCACACAGAATTGGCAGGCCCCCAAGTCCGATACTGCTCCCCAAAATATCCCACCCCTTTCCTCCAGGGATGTCATGGAGGTACAAGGAGTGGGGGTATTCAGCAGCCACCCTCAGTGGTTATTATAGGGAAAGATTTCCCTTTTTAAACAGGGCCAAGCCCAGCATTGTTTCTCTGGGGTACTGGGAGAGTATCAGTGGGGACACTGCTCCATCTTGAAGATCTTTACATCAGCTTTCCCAGCTGCCACCAAAGAGCCACAGGGGTCCAACAGACACCCACTTCAGTGTGCCCAGGGCTAGGGGGGTGTGTGTGTGTGGTGTGTGGGTTTGCAAAGCTTCCCCTTTGCAGGCTGCCCTCTGCAAAGGGCAGGGCAAACAGGTGAGAAAGAGTTTTAGGGAAAATACATTGTTCGAAACATGATGGTTTTGGGGAGGTTTGTTTTATTGGAAGAACATAAAATCACCGTTTCTCAAATCAAAACCAAACTCCATCCCCAAGATGCTGCTATTTTGTCATTTGGCACTATTCCCTCACCACAGGGCTGAAACAGGGTTGGTTGCCTCAGGGCACAGCTATCCCAAAAGCTGCAGTGCTTTTGGGGTGAGAAGTAAAACGTTTATCTGGGTAAAAGATTTGCTGACTCTCAAATCAAATTTTCTCACAAGTCATGTGTTTTGGCAAGCAAGTTTCCTCTGCAGCACGAAGTGGAGGCTTGGTGGGTAAAGCTCACCCTGGTCCCTTTGCTCAATCCAGTTTTTAGTAGGTTTTGTTTCAATGCAGACTTTACTGTCAGGGTTTCATTGAACCACTGGGGCTGTCATGCAGACCCTGGGGGGGATTACACATCCCTACCAAAGCCTCACTGCCCTGCAGAGCTGCCTGAAGCAAGCTGTAGTGGGAATTTGTGCATGAAAACTGAGGAGGGAAGTGAATGAGGTTCTGCCACGTGGTGGAAGAACCATCTCCATGCCATGGTATCCTTAGGGGCAAGGACTGTCAAGTCTGCACCACTACAGAGAGCACACGGAAGGCCCTGAAAGCACCTGTGTAAAGAGGCAACTGATTTCTTGGCCAATACTGCAGACACAAGAAACTCAGGGAAGCATGCATTTGAGTATGTTTTCAATTAAGTATTAGGTCCCTCTGCAGACCATCAGTCCCCAGTCAGCAGCCATTTGAGACAAGTTCTCACTTATCCCAAAGTCAGGGAAATCTTCCAATCTCATAATAAAGAAACGTGGCCCTGTAGCATTTCCTGAGCCAGATTATTCCAAGTCTAAGGAAAAATCTGGGGTTTTGCTTTGATTATCGGTCATGTCACCATTAGAAGCATTAGTGAGACGATTAGCTGCCTTAATCATTAGTCTTAACCAGGACAGATAAAAACCTGCCAGTCTGTCCCTCTCAAGCTCAGCTCCTTCTGTTATGCCTAGAAGAAAAACCTGTTCCAGCCAGGAGAACAGCTTTACTCTGGAGACTTAAGGCTCTGGAAGAGAGCAGCTCTGAGCAGCAGTAGGACAGATGACAGAGCTGCCTTTATGGCTTTGAATCTAGCTGTGATGAATAATTTGTATTTCTTGCAGATGTAATATGTATGTCATCCCTTACCTCTGCGAGAGCTTTCTACTTGACTGCAGAGAGTGAAATCAAAAGCATACTAATGAAACTGGGCTGAAGGCAGAGCTCAGATACCAGCCTGCAGGACACTGAGTCACTGGGAGTTACTGGAAAGTGATCAATGGAGAATATCCCCAGCCAAACCAGCAGTTCAGGCTTCTGCAAGCATTAACCCAGGGCAGTTGCAATGTGAAAGCCCATCCAAGAGAAATAAAGGCATGGAAATAATGTTCTTGGGGATGGGAAAAGGGATCCAAAAGAAACAAGTTTACAAGATACTGGCTCATAATAGTAATTAAATCACTCTCACTGAAAAGCAACTAAGAGATACATAGCAAGGAATTGCTCAAAATCCCAGGACTTTAATCAGAAATAATTGGAGAGGCTTTTACCAGTTTCATTGGAGAGAATTGAACCTGAATAGACACAGAGACCCCTAAACAAGGTTCTTGAGAAAAAAAGGCTGAGGAATATGGGGAGGAGGAGACTGAAAACGGGAAGACTGAAATTGCCTGTGCTGCAGCAGCACCTTGCTTGTGACCAGTCTGTTCACATCCTGCACTTTCCACCAGCATTTGTCTCACTCTGCAAAATAACACATATTAATACTGCTGACACCGTATCATCCTGAAGATCTGACTTTCATTGCTACAAAAATCAGAGGCAAGTTAAGTGGCAGTGAAGTCTCAGAAGGTCTCAAAAGTTCCAGAAATTCTGAGTGTTTTATTAGCTGAACTAGCAATTCTGCAGTAAAAATAGCCTTGGGTTTTGCTGTTCAATCTTACTTTTCCACATTACTTTGAGCTTTCAAGATGTTAAAGAGTTCAGCCTGCAATGCGCTTCAGGCTGCAGGCAGGGAGTAAGTTTGTAAAACACTGTGTGCCAGTTCTGCAGAATATAGGAGTCCTTCCCATCAGCCACACTCTCTTATTTCTAGAAGAAGATGGTAATAAGCATAATAGAAGAAGAAAATCTAACTAATGGGACTTTAAACAATCAGAAAGCAAATTATGACAGCAATTATGACAGCTCAGTACTTGGCAACACCTTCACCTTTCCCAGATGTCAGAGGATAAGCTAGTTTTACTGGAAAAAAATTGGGCTTATTTGGACATCTGCAGCAGAAATTGATCCACGGTGATTTGAGCTTTGAAAATGGGGTTTTGAGGCAACATTAGGCTTTGTTTTACTGGAAAAGGAGACCACTTCACATTCTTGGTGCAAGATCAGTCTCTTCACTGGAATGCCTGTAGGTCATATTCAAATATGTGCAATATTGGCTTTTTTCACTCTTTGGACCTAGCCATTTAACAGGCTTTAATGTGGCAATCGGCAAGATGACGGTGGCACTTCCCCCTTTGGGTACATCAGGGCTCCCATTTTTTTCAAGCTTTTTTCCTTATTCTGTACAAACTATTCCCCAAACCACAACACTGCTTCCCTGTTTCCCTTCCATCCCAGCCAAGCCACATTTTCATCTGCCACCACTGTTCTTCCATTGGCAGTTGGTGACCACCAGCGCTAACCTAAGTCCAGACAGGTTTATTCATCCATCATTCCTGCTCGAGCCCTGTGCTCAAGCCAGGGCTCAAACCTCTGTTCTCCCTGAGCGTCTGCTGAGCATACTGAGTCTGTTAGGGCAGGAGCGCATCAGCTCCATGTGGCAGAAGCACTTGATCCATTGTAATATTGAGTTTCATCAGGCAGCCTTCAGTTATGTGACCCGGAATTTTTGACCTCATGTCAGAGGGGCCTTGGGTTATTGAGATATTTCCCCGGGGCACTCTGCCCTCTTTCTACCAATGGAATCTGATCCAGCAACAGGAAAGAGCGAGAATTTTCAGCTGTCCCTGTGAAACAGTCTGTGCTACATGTGCCTAATGTAAGGTGTCCCTTATCCATTTACTTTCTCCTCTTTTCTTCTCTAGGTACTAATCCTGTACTAATTTCTACTAATAGCCACGTAAGATACTGTGATAAATTTAGTTCTTGAAGCACAATGTACTTTTCCTTTTTCAGAGCATCTTTTACAGTTAACACCCCACATGGGCTCCAGACTTGCAAGGTGCCAAACAGCTGATAACCCTGCTCACTGAAATCAAGGCTGGCTGAAGACATGCAGTATTCCACAAAATCAGACTGCATTTGTGAAATTTGCTTCATCCTTCCCTGAAATCCAGACACCACTGGGAAGACAGAAGGGCAGGCATAAAACACAAATAAACCATAACAATTTAGGAGGGAGTGTGAACAAGAACTGGAATTAAGCATGGAATTAAAAGAACATGGAATTAAAAGGGGGAAAAAATAATAACTAAAAAAACCCAAACCAGCAATAGCCCAATACACACAAAATGAGGGGTCTTCATTGTTTTATAATGTTGGTACCACAGTTGCACATCCCATTGGAAAAGCAGGGTCTTCCACAGAAACCATGGGCAGTGTTAGCTCACAGACCTCACTAGCTAGCCCTAAGACTTGCTAATTTGGGCAATGGACGGCTGGTAACCTCTCCTAAGCCATTTACTGCCACCACCCAGTGACATCGCTTTCTAGAGTAGCAAGTTTTCCATGGAAGACTCCTCCTGTGTAAGCACTGCTATGCCTGTGCCCCTTTAATACCCACTTCAGTGTGCTGCAAAGAACTACCTGTGAAACAGGGACATTATTCCTGGTATCAAACTCATGGCAGTTAGGAATTGATCCCCCCTACTCCCCTATCTGTTGTCCTTGTGTTTTCTAATTCTGCTGACTACAAAAGGCCAAGTACAGAGCTCCACTGGCTTCAGGAGAGGCAACAAGATTTTTGTGTAGGAAAAAGCCTTTCAAGTTTGTTTTCCTGCCGTGTACTGTTTTCAAGCAAGGGGTTATTTTTAATGACCAAAGTGTCTTGAAAATAAAGAAAGGTATTTGGGCATAGAGTTATCACTGCTGTTATCAGTATAGAAGAAAGAACTAGTCTTTTCAGGCTCCAGCAACTCAGAGGTGATAAACTCCCTCAGAGTTTCTGCAGATGCCAAAATAAGCCTGGCTTCTGCATGAAGCCACCCTTGAATGGCCTTTTGCCCTTAAATGACCCATGTTTTACAGATGTCTGGTCTACCTTCTCAGACTCCACTGTGTAGGGACACAGCTTGGTCAAAGTGGTTGTTACCGGACTGTAGATGTAGAT
>NDXB01008790.1:0-17994 GCA_002631895.1 Agapornis roseicollis
TCCAGCCCTCGCAGCAGCTCCATGGCCTCCTCTGCCCTCGCTCCAGCAGGTCCCGGTTTGGTTTGTAACCAGTCACACAGTCCCAGGGGTGCTGTTACTGCTCTTGCTTGAGAGAGATTATTTCACTTCTGGTTCAGAATCCCAGCAGCCCCAGAGGCTACCTCTGTGCTTTGCATCTCTGCTTCCTCCCAGAAATACTTCTGGAGAATTACTATTTTAAATTCCTGTATTTCTGACATTTCTATGTAACCACACAATATGTATGCATCCAAACAGGGGAAGCATAGCTCCTAATGTGCTTCAGATCAGACCTTTGGCAGTGAAAGGTGCAGCTCTCAAAGACTTGAGCAGCTCCTGCCCTGCAAACACACACTCGGAGGCACTCAATGCACAGTTTTAATGAAATACCTATTTGTTTTCTCGCCATCCCACCCCAAAAGATACCCCCTAAAGCCTCTGCAGTTCTGGTCTATAAGCTCGCTATGCGAAGGCATGTTCCATCCCCATAGACTCACACAAGCATACAGAGAGGCTCTTGCATTAAGCAGCCTGCCAGCTGGGGTGACAAAAGTAACGTGTTTATACGGCTCCACTCTGAAAGCACAACTAGGAAAAGCCACAGAGGCACCTCAAGGTCTAAACCCTGCCGATGCCACTCCAGAGACATCTGAACCTGCGACTGCCTCCTCTTGAGGGTCACATTTTCTTCTTGCACTTGGAGTGTTTCTGGAGTATCTATGTGCAATATATAGGAATGTTTCCTATACAGAATATATACAACAAACACCCAAGTGGGATGTCAAAAGAGTGGAATTCTTTCAGGCGGCATGGAAACTAGGAAAACAAACAGATTTTGGAAGCTTGGGAGTACGGGCTGCAGAGGGGAAAGTCAACATACCAGACCAGCAGGGTAAAAGGCATTATTAAAATCAGTAAGTCATCCTCGGAGAAGCTGAGGTTGTATACGACTGAGGAAAATAGAAATGTTCCTGAGATCTGGAAGGTCACATGTAAAAGCAAACAAGGGAGGCCAAAGGAGCGACTTGCAAATGCCTGGACCAGCAAATCAAACCTCCTCCAATCACAGCACAAGCAACCTCCCTGGAGGCTGGTGAGGCCAAGGAGGGACCCATACATCAGGGGAACAGGCAAAAATGTTAACGCCATGGCAGGAAAATGAAACGAAGCTTTCTATCGTGTTCCTGGAGGAGGAATTTGGCAATACCACCATGCCAGAGCTGTTCTTACAAGCAACATACCAAAGGACCTGCCTCCAAGTAAGAAGTGGATAGCGGAGGGAAACAGCAGATTTTACTAATGCTATCCAGTCGTTCAGGTAAAGATGAGCATCCTCTGCCTTTATCTGCTCTGAATATTGAGCAAAAAGTGACAAACAAAACCAAAGTGGATAAATGCAAAGTAATGAACATAGAGGGGAAGTTGTCTCAGCTTTATTTGAACAGCAAAAGCCTCTGGATTGACCACCACCTCTCAGAATAGTATCAAAGTCATGACAGACCATTCAAAGGAAACCACAGCTCCAGAAAGCTATTCCAGGATCAGGAATAACTGGGATGTAGCAGGGAATGAAGCTGAACACAGTCATGCAAATCCACTACATCTAAAGCACAGCATGTACTTTGGGTCCCATTTCCTCAACCCCTTCTTAGGGCAGGATGTTGGGGATGACAAAGCTCAGAACAGCCTGAAAAGGAACAGCATGAATTCAGATCCATTTAATGTGTGGCTGTCCTGAGCAGCAGCTCTTCCTCTGGCACCTGCAGGCACAGGGGAAGCATTTTGATGCTACATCCATCATTTGCATTAGTAATGTTCTCGTGTGGTTGGTGTATTCAGCCCATGGTGACCAACCAACACACCCAGCTCAGAGGTGGCCATAAAGCCATTAAAGCAAACTGAGCAGCAAATGCTCACAACAGAAATCAGCTTCAAGGGAAGAAAACTCAATTTCTGCCCAGTTTCAAGGCACTGCCTGGGGGAAGGAACCAGATCATTGCTAACAGTGCTGTTTCTAGGAAAGCCATTTCTGGACACACCTATTTGACAGCAATTGACCCTTGAAGTGATTTGAAGTCTGAGGCTGAAGTTTGTGTTCACTGCTTTCTCTTCCCCAGTGAACCAGGTTCCAGTCAATTCTGCAATGCAGGGACAGCCTAAAGACTACTCCCAATATTGAGTAGGGCTGTTTTGCTTCACGAGAGCTTTGAGCACTGGCAGAGGTTGGAAGGCAGTGGAAAACATGAAGCAACACGCTGCAAGGCCAGTGATTTTGTACTAAAAAACAAATCACAAGGATCAAAACAGTAACATGAAACTTTAATGGGGTCAGAAGATTTCTGCCTTTGCTGAAGATGGAAGACACAAATTATACAGTGAATATCTCCAATAAAGTGCTAAAATTTCATGGACAATCAAGCAGAAATTTCTTCTAATGTACCACAAAAGGCCACAAACTCCTCTGGTCTCTGCAAACATGGAGCAGATCAAGCTGACATGCTCTTGTCCTATTGCAAGGCAGGCCTGTACATCACTGTCCCCACTAGTGCTGGGAAACAGACTGAAACCACAGTGAAACAAAAGCATCACATTTTGAGAACCCACTCTGTCTCTAGGCATACTGGCTCTGGTTCAGCTTCCCACTTCTGTCTGGAAGCTCCCCCCTCTCCAACAACCCTTTTTCCCCTTTGATATACATCAGAGGCATCACTGGTGTTAAAATTCCCACCATAGAGGTTGAGAGCGGCTCAGTTCCATCACAAGCAGATGTTCTTCAGGAATACATGTCCTCACTCAGTTTAAGAACCTCTTCCCCCCACGCTCCCCTGTATTTGTGGAGTGGGCAGATATTGAGAGGCCACAGTGACACTTGTGAAGCTTCAACACATGCTTTGCATAAAGGCTGCTTGCAAACAAGTGTAAAGAAAAGCTTCATTCACATCATGGCCATCAAGGTTGAAATTAAAGCTCTCCTGAAAGATCATGCACACATACACATTACAGATGTATGACACATACATGCACTGCTGATATGTAAAGAAACAAAGATCCAGCCAGTACCAACATTCTGCTTAAATCCACCTGCCTATGAGGTACCAACATAACCACAACACGTCCCTAAGCTGGCAGCTTGTTGGCACAGCCTTCTCCTATCCAATTCAGCAGCTAAGTCACTATTCACCTTGACATCATTTGATGCTTGTACCTAGGCCAAAATCCCTAAACCAGGATATTGTCAATGTTAAGTCCAGTAGGTTGGTGTGTCTTTCTCTTCCCCTACTGTAGGAGATGGCATTTAGGGAAAAAACACCACACACAGGTATCATTTCCAGACTCTGGTTTTAAACTCTATTTAACTCTATTATTGAGTTCCCAAGATACTCAGTTTGAGCACCGAGTGCTCAAGGCATGTTTTGGAGGGGGCTGGAACACCCTGGGCCCACTGTCACCCATCTTTAATTTGCCTCTTCAATAGGCTTTGAGCAACATCCTGACACATTTGCCTGCAGCCTTTTCTATCTGAATGCAACCCTTTCACTGCTGTGACAGTGCTGCAGGGATATTTTCTTTCTCTGGATGGTCACATATTTCTCCACCTTTGGGCTTACCCAAATTTGCACAGTCAGGCACTTGGGGTCAAGGCTTTTGCTCAGCTTGCTCTCAACCACCATCACTCAAGCTGAAACCACTGTGTTGGGTGGAAATACTATCTAGATGTTTAGAAAGATCAGCCTGACTCTGAAAATGAGACGGTGCTTTCAAGCACTGTAGGATATGTGGTAACAGCGAGGTGCTTTCTCACACCACAGGCCCCAAATCCCCCTGCTCAGCTATGCAACCTGGGCTATTTCAACAGCTGTCCTCAGCAGATGCTTCCTGAGGTTGCCTGGAGTCTCAAAAAGGATGTAAAATATTTGTAGTAATTCCCTGAACAAACCCAAGAGGCTTCCTCGAAGCAGAGTCCTCAGCTCTGTTGACTTGTGTTTTTAAAAGGTAATATAAATTCCACTTACGCTGGTTTGTTTTGATGTTGAAAATTGGTCTCCATAGACATGGTTGAAATCATGCCCTGAAGCACTGAGGCTGGAGCCAACAACCACACAGCCCTTCGCCAGGACAGAGCTGAGGAGGTTTTAAAGGTGTAAATGCCATCCTTGCCTGTCACAGCGGGACTGGGAGGATGCAGGGGAGACCAGGCAGGGACAGGGTGCCCCATCACAGGGGGAAAAGCCACAGTGGTGGCCACCCAGACACTGGGAGAAGTCTGTGTTATACCCCAACCCAAAGCCTCCTCACATATTTCCTTCACAAGGGGGCAAAAAGCCCTAGAGAGCCCATAGGAAGCCTAAAAACTATGTTTGCATATATATCACAAATATATGTATGTATGTGCCATATCCCTGCAGAAGCTCCCTCTTCTAGGGACCATGGTGGAGTTTGCCAAGCAGAAACACCAATAAAAAGAAATAAGGGTGAGACAAGCAGGGGGAATATATGGAGAAAGGACAACTCAAGGGTTTTATATGGAAATTTATATCAAGGGTAACATTCCTGTCTAACACAAGCATTTTAATACTTCCGGATGCAAGCCTCAAGCCAAAATCCAGTGAGGTCTGATGTTATGATAGTGTTTAAGTTCAGGGATGCTGAACGTTTTGCAAGAGCTACAGGTTTTCTCAGTGCCAAAACCCATCCAGAAGAACAACAAAAAGGCTTTTAATTCTCCCCCAAATAACCCCACTGCAACATCCCAGCATGAAGCAATCACAAAGCAGAAATGAGTCCTGAGGCACCGAACCGCCCAAGTTGATGCGAATATTGGGATGCGCAGACCACTGCAAAACCTGCCTGCCCCATCCTGATCCCAGGGGAGTGAAAATAGAGATAAAAAGCAAGAATAACCTGTATTTGAGACACAAGGCAAAGGATCACTTGTATTGGAGAAAAAGTATTACTTTCATTAGACTCTTTTCTTCCCTCTTCCAGCTCTAAGGCTGTTGCTGCCTGCTTCCACCACCACAGGGGCACTGCTACAGCCTCCCTAGCACCCCAAAGCCCAGGCAGGAAGCAGCCATCAAGGATTTTCCCTGAAAGCCCAGTTCAGTGTTGAACAAAGCTCAGGATTATGCTGCTGAGGGCAGTATCAGGCTGAGCTCAAACCAGGAGCCACATTCCCCAGGTCAGCAATGCAGTGAGCGTGAGCTCACACGAGCGATAAACTGTTGGGAACAGCTTGTCCCAGAGACGCTGCTGCTCCTCACTGCTGCCAAGGCCCATTTCTGCTTGGTTTATGTACCATGCCAATTCCTCCCAAATAAGATTAAGCTGCCTTGAGGCAATTTCAACTTACACAGCTGATATTTGGAGTATTTTCTCTGCTCTGCAGCTCTGCCGGCACAGTCCGTGCGCTGCCGCTTCCCCTCTTCACCTCGTGTCACCCTTGCAAAGGCATTAGGTCCCATTTAAGCATTCACACACCTTTTGATTAGTCCCTTTGGGGACTTTGAAACATCAAAAGTAATTCAAGGGATTCAAGAAAGTAATATTTCACTGAAGAGCAGAACTGAGCCATCAGTACCACACAACTTGACTCTGCAGGGGCATCAATGGGATAAGCAAAGTATAGGACCTGTTTGCTTAGATACGGCCAAACTAATGAACAGTTCCCCTTTCTAAGACTATTCTGGGTTCATTAAACCCCATTAGGTTATTACAAGGTTATAATATATCTCAGAAACAGATAAATGAGCTTTTAAGCTTAAAAATCTTCATATCAAGACCATCCTGGGGGGCTTCAAGTTAAAAAGGCAGATACCAAATGAAAAGAAAAACTCAATAATCCAAAAAGTCTCCAGATTCCTTATTTGTTTACTTATATGACTGCACATGAATAATTCCAGTCTAGCACAGGCCTGTTTGGGTGCCAAATCTTGTTTGCAAGTCTGCTCAGTGAAAGGCAAAGGTACAGTTGAACTTGGACTCTATGCAAGTACCAGCCAGCCACTCGCTTCCATTGCTAACCAATTCTTCTGAAATCGGATTAGATGTAAAGCTCAATCCCTCTAGTTGCTGCTGGTTACTGCTGTGAGGAAGAGAATCATTAATACACAATTGCTTGGGCTCAAATCAGAAATACAACTGCATTTTCTGGCCAGAACAGTGACTCTGTTTGATGGAGATTGGTTTTCCGCATTAAATCCAAGTTCCATACTCACCAAGAAGGTGGAAGATCTAAAGGGACATTTGTGTGCACAGTGACCACGAACATCATGATTCAACTCAACAAAACACCAAGAAACTGGGCAGGTGCATCTTCAAAGCCAATGGTTAAGCCATTCAGATGAAGCATAGCTGTGTAACAAAGTAAGTTATAAACAAGACTATGGAAAAAAAATGTGGAAAGAAACTTCCAAAGGGTTTGGCATCATTATTCTTAGTATTCTTAGCTGAACACATTTTGCTTCAGTTCCAGTGTAGTCAGATATTCAAATACAACTTGAACACCATCTGTTTGCCATGATCCAGAGACAACAAAGATTGGAGAGCACAAATCATGAAGATGGCAACAGATACACATAGTTTTTGCCTATACAATCAGTTTGTACCAGGCTAGGCGCAGGATCCACAAGAAAGGCTGTTGTCTACCTGGAACACTGAAAAGGCTTTCTCTAAAAGCAAACACATTGATAACAGAATCAGCACTAGATTCGTGCAAAGAACAGTTTCAAAAGGAAAAACACTTACAAGAAAATTGATGTAATCAATTCCTCCATGCTCAGGTCTCTGGACCAGCACAGCAGAAAGCACTGGATTTACAGAAACTGGTGAGGAATAGCTTGCAAGACATCTGCATGTGAACCTGTGCTACAGAGATCATTAGTTTACTTAATAACATCCCCAGTGTCTTCACCACAAAATAAGAGTGCTGTTTCCTGCATTTGTGAAGCTCTCAGGCATCAAGATACCTGCTGAAGTATTTTTGCGAGGTTGGCAAATCAGGAACATTAAAACTATATCCAGGAACACCACTTCAGTAAATCAACTGAATACCATAGCCAATAAAAGCAAGAAAATCTAAAGCAAACTTTATTGCAATAACCAATTTTAATGTTGTTGATATGGCAAAGCTCATCGCAACAAATCACAACTGAAACTTTCCTCCACAGCGTTATTTAGGGCAGGTTTTGCTCTACCTAACTCAGACAATAGGAACAAGGTGCATGTTCTCATGGAGTATAGGAAAATTTGCAGAGAACAGGAGGCAGAGGCAGTGTATCCGTAAATGAGCTCACTCTGGAGGCACAGTTGTGGTGCAAGGCTGTGCACTAACACTTCATTTTCCCCTCTCACAAGCATTTGTGCTCCTAACTTTGTAGCCAAGACTTGCACATTTCCCTGAATGAGAATAAATCTACACAAGGCTTTGCCCAGCACGGAGACCAAAGCCTACCCCAGGCCAAACCAGCACAACCAGGCACATAGGGTGCACCATCCCATCCTTCTGCCATCAGCAACATAGTCAGGGGACACAGAGATGGACACCCAACAGCCCCCTCAGGCACTTTGGGATTGCAGTATGTGTCCTGCTGACCTACAAGGGTCAGGTTAGGAGGTGCTATCACCAGCTGCCTGGTCACAGAAGAGACATCCCCTCCAGGAAGCATTAGCTAACACGCAGGAAGAAGCAGGTACTGAACAGAGACCCCAAGTTGTCACAAATATACCGTTAGCAGTATTTTATTGCAGTCCTCAAAAGCATATTCCCTCCTGCATGTAAGCAAGGCACAGGAGCCACTGGTGATGAGGGCCAGCCCTGGCCAGGGATCCCATTGCAGAGGCCAACAATCCCCAAACCTTGCAGACTCAGCCAAGAAACTAAGTTTTGTTCCAGTGCAGCCACTCAGGGCAAGATGCTCACAACCTCATGGAGGCTTTAAACCCTTCCCCAGGGGTGAGAACCCAGCTCTAGCCTCACAACTGTGTGGCAGGGCAAGTCGAACTCCTTCTCAGAGCACAAAGCAGAGGGAAGAGAGGATTCTTTTCACCCTTAGGGGCTGCAATGGTGCCCATCAGCATCTTAACACTGTACCACTGCTATATGTAGGAACTGCTGTGCAAGTACAACTGGCCACACGCTACTGCCAGGCAGGCACCAGCCTCAGTATGGTATGCAGAAAGTGAAATAGCTCAAAAGAAGAGATTAAATTCAAGCAACTAAAATGCTGATTCTAGAGCATTTGAGAAACATTTTGCAGCCGTGCAGTTAAAGCCTCTAACACAACACATACCCACAAAGGCAACATCAGAGGTACCCTGGTGGGGTTTTTAACATCTCCTTTGGCACACTTGGCTACAAACCCCAAAGCTTCAGTGTCACTGCCACAGGGAAGCTAACGTGCATGAGTGATGGGAGTGGGTTACAGCAACAGCCAGGAGACAGGCCTACACGGCATGAGCTTTTGATACAGCAGAATAAAGGTTTTATTAGCAGACTTTTACAGCTACTCCTCTAACAAATACAGGTAACAGCCCAGAGCAGGTTCAGGAAGAAAATACAAGAGACTTCCAGGTGACAGCTTGTTTGTCGAGCATGGCAGGGGCAGAATTACTTCTGTGTGAGGATTTGGCAAGTAGAAACTAGCCAACAACTGCTTGGAATTGGGCAAAAATATATCATTGAGAAGATTAAGTAAACAAGAGTACATAGCTAACATGATACACCAGGTATTGCTGCCCTGAGTTTGTGGGATTATACTTGCCTGGATGCCCACAATCGTTTTAGTATCTTGAAAACAGCAGTAACAATTAAAAAGCATTTAATAATAGGTGTGTTTTTCAGAAGCAGGGTGTAATCTCTGAAGCCAAAGACAGAGTGATATAGATCACCTGTCTGGGAATAATATGTTGAGAGTTGTTAATAAAGATCAGTCCAGTGACACAGAGTTAAAAATCAGAGCATAGCACTGAGAAGCTCCTGGCTTTCCTTTAGATGCTCTTTATACCCACTACACAAAAAACTTACAAACAGCTTACAAAGGTTAAATTGGGAGTTTAGGATGCTTTTAGGACAAGGTAACACCTAAAATAAAGCTCACAGCCAAACACACAGTTTGAAGTAAAAGGAGATAAACCAAAGGCTGAAGTGGAATCACTGGAGTGTTATCGGCTGTGGAGCAGATGCCACCATGAGCTGAAGTATTCCCTCTGCCTCTACTGCTTTCACTTCTACGGCTGCTACTACCCTATCAAAATGTTATATGTTGTTCTACACATTCCAGGTCCCAAAACACAATTAACTATACTTAGTTTCAAATGGCAGATATCCTTATAACTATTAATCATCACTATTCTTTTACTACTTCTACTTACAACACTGGTATTTTTCAAGCTAGTTGCAACTTGTGTAAGTAACCATATTAATTCCTTTACCAACCTTGCTTTCAACAGCACAGCAATGTGCAAGTAACTACAGTAAGTGTTGATGGGATTTATAACCAGGTCCTGACTATAAATCATTTTTATCAGGTTTAGAATCTTTTTATTGCTTTTTTCGTCCTTCATTTTAAAGCAGGACCTATACCAAGGTGTAGCTCTTACTACATGCTCCACAAGATAAGAGATGTTATGTCTCCTGAGCAAAAGTAAAAATGAAAGTAAACATTTCCAAGGAGTCATTTTGAAAACATAAGTGTATTTTGAGGCTATATCTGTGTTCATGGTAGAATTTGAAGCTCAGTACAAAAGGCTTTACTGGCCCCACTGAAATCAATGACATTTGTCACGGCAGAGGATGGAGCCAATGCACTGGAAACAGATCAAGGGCATGGCACGGGCTGACAAAGTGCTCCATCATTAGCTCTTAATTTAAGCTTAGACCTCCTTTATAAGGCGAGTGGGTGAGAACAGCAAACAAACCCCATATCAATCACTACATCCCCACAGTTCTCAACTCCTATTTATAGTTTGACTTTGAAATTATAGGGGAAAAATGCAAACCAGCATGCCAACAGGGAACGAGAGGGAACAGATACAGCCCATAGGAATCCGAGCTCTAAGGCTGCTGCTTTACCTCAAGTGTGCTGTCCACCGCACACAGCAGTGCTGCAAGTTCAGACTCTGTCAATGTCCAGCTTTTGACGAAGCTGCAAAGACTCTTTCCTTGAGTTCCATAGAAAGCAAAAATAAAAAGGATTCAAAGGATTTCATGTCTATTTTAATCATTGACAAGCTGCAGGCAAGCCATCATTTCCTGTCGTCTTTCTGACAATCACATTATATCCTCCTTCTCTGACACTACCAAGGCCTTTCTGCATGGCACCACCAGCACCTTTGAGGTTCCCAGAGCTTTGTTCTGTTAGAGATGCCCTATTTATCACTGTCTTTTTTTATTCTCTTACTTGAAACTGCTTTTTAAAGTTAAATCACTAAGCTAAAAGCAAGCATGTCCAATGTGAAAGTATAAATAATCATTAAATAGCTCATTCATATGTCACATCTACAGCTAAATCTTCACAACCAGCTTTTCAACAAAGGATTCTAAGAGTTCCAAATGTACCTTTTTGATTGTCTTTATGCCATCACCTGATACAACACAGATCAATCACTCTGCCTTTCAATCACTCAGCTTCACTCGATGCTCCATTGCCAGCTTGAGCCATGTCAGCAGTCCTCATTGATGCCTTCCTCCATCCCACCATCTTCCTTACCTTTTAACTCATCCATTTGGTTCATTAACCTTCAGCCTTTCCACATTGTCTTGCCCCAAAACAGGCAACATCCCCACAAGGTGCTGCAGGACAGGGCCAGACCCCAAATTCACATCCACACTCCCAATTGAGCATTGCCCATAGGGATTTCAATCAGGCAAACACCTCCTCACATGACACCAAGAGACAGCTCATGTTTCTCCCTAACAGAAAGAGGAAAGCAGTAAGGGAAAGACATCAGGCCTTACAATTGTAATTCCTTTAAAATTTGTGAAGGATTTAAGGCAATAGTGAGTGCAGCCCCACTGGTTTGTGGGTTACCACACAGGAAAATCCCAGACTATATCAAGTTTTTAATTTCTCAATGCATAAAATAAATATGTATTTCATTTTACATGCATTTCCTTTGCACTGCATGCTGGACCAGACAGCTACTCGCCCATCAAACAAAGACCTCTGTTTCAGAAAACACCTTCCCAAAAGGATGCTCACCCTCAGTCTGTCACTGCCACTTGCTCAGTTTTCAGCCCTGGGCAAATAATTCAGGGCCTCAGGTTGTTTCAGAGCTATTTGTATCTTTGATATTTATCATCATTCCTATCATAATCAGTTAAAATTAGATCTTTGGCTCTTCACAGCCAACAAAGGTCTGCATGGCTTCATAGGTTTGTACAGAGAGGAGCCCTGAGCCGTGCTCAGCCCTTGGATGGAACACTGGGGGAGAAGTTGCCAGAGTTCAAATCATTTTAACTTGGGCACACAAGAACTGAATCAACAGCAAACCAGCACACACATCTGGAAGCTCTGTGTGTTGCACATGGCATTCACTTGCATTGCTTTCTAAATCAACTGAAGATACAGTTCACAAAAGTCATTTCTCATGTTAGAAGTGGTTCTAATTCAGTTTTGAGAACAGGTATCTAAAAATCATCCCTAGGAGGCAGAGTGCTTTTGCAGTTATGTTAAACTCTGGCTGTTTTGTTAAGAACGCAGCACTGAATGCTCAGAGGTCATGTAAATGCCTGAAAAAAAGCTTAAAATCACACCTCTAGGTCCTCATTTTAAACCAGTGGCTCTTCATCCACTCTTCACTCTGACTGCCCAAAGAGGACAGCGCTGTCCCTTGTAAACGTTGTAGAATTCACCATTTGTGCAGCTTTCCCCCTTCATTTCAAATAAATGAATTGTTTTCTATGTCACTCATTCATCCCTGCAAGTGAAAACTTACCTGTGTTTTATTTGATCTCACTGAAGAGCCAAGCTGGGAGGTTGTGTGAAGGATTAGAGAGCTGTGTGATAATGTGTAACGAAAAAAAAACCCCACCACCTTATTTGCTATGGTTCCACAAATATTCAGTCTGCTTTCTGAAGTTTGCAAGCAAGCTGTGGAGGGGTTGTGTGGGCAGAAGCTGCACTCTACAGGAATCACCACAAAACAACCCTAGCACCGCTTGGACCGCACCAGGAGAAGCGAATCCCTTGGTCAGCTCACCATTGCCACCCTATGGCAGGAGATTAACTAGAGAAAGATGCACGAAATAATTCATTTGAGGGCCTTTGAGCAGGGAGCTCGCTGCAGATGTGGCCAAGGTGGTCTCGATTTCTTCACTATAGAAGGGGCACGATGAGACCTCTCCAAGGGTCTTCCAAACAGATTCCAGCAAAGGCACAAGGGACAGTGTCTGGGATGAAAATGGGATGTTTCACAGGCTCTGGAGGAAACACAATGTAACCCAAAGAACTGTTTAAAAACAGTAACTCTCACTGGAGAAGCTCATCCCTTTGATTTTCTCCCGAAGCCAAAGACAAGTAAGTGACCTATCTAAAGATAAGAGAAACTTTGTTGTCAGATGAGGTAACTTCTAAAGCCTTTTACTGAGCTCTGCAGGGCATTTTCTCAGCCAGGAGTTGGGGAAACAAGAGAAAGGGACTTCTAGACATGAACAATAGCGCTGCCTGAGACCTCCAGGGCCATCACTGCACTGCTTTGGGAGATGCTCTTCCTGCTTGCAGGCTTTCCTTTATTAAAAGACTCTTTCCTCCTACCTTGTTCCTCCACCTGCACCAGCTGCTGCCTCAGCTATAGGAAACCACTCTCACCACTACCACACACCTGGCAGTACTCACCCTGCTTTCAAAAGTTACTCCAGTTACAAATCTCCCCCATTTCCAAACCAAGTGCCCTCATTTAGGACAACATAACAAATAAAAAGTGTTTCAGGTCCACCTACTCATGCCTTTCCTCTGTCCATAAGCATCTCTCAGCACAAGCCTTAGCCCCAGCTCAAAACCTACCACCAAAGCATATTTACTACTTCAAAAGAGGCATTTACTTCAAAGATAGTATACAAATATTTAAAAGAAATATTAGCAGATTCTCAAATGTTACACCAAGCAGGCCTACACATTTAGTAAGTGAACGTACATGTATACAAATACACAAGTAGTAAGTAAATACACACCTACTTACAAACAGGACACTCATGGTACCACTGCCTGTCCCAGACACTGATCTCAAATATTCTTGTTTCCAGGGAGTTGGGCAAAGAGAAAGCAGTTCAGTAAAAAGTAGCATGAAATATAAAGGTAACTCCTTGGAGAGGAGAGACTTTGTTACAGAGAATGGTTTTGTTTTAAACAGGGGATGGAAATGCTCATTAATACAATGTTACAGAATGTGTGGATAGTGATTTCAGAGGAACATGGACTTAGAGCAGCAGATTAATGAACTGGGGTGGTTTACCAAACCAAACAAAGACCCAAATCTGCTGCTTCCAGAAGCTGCTACAACTCTTAACTTCAACACCTGGCCAAGGACACTGAAGTTCCTGGACAGAAGAACTACAAACCATGTCTTTACTTCCAAGTAATATAGAAGAGTTTCTATCAGCATGTATAACAACTGCTATTAACAACAAACAGGCACTCCCCATCATCCCACAGAACTGCTCCTGCCAGCTCACATTAACACATTTTAGTCAAAGCCTGTGTACAGCAAAGCCCCTGCATCTGCATTTACAAGCTTTCACTACAGACCGTCAGTTTCAAGACTGCTCCCACTCAGTGCATCTGCTGAGGCTGTTTCTAAACCTGCCAGGAGGTTGCAAGAGACCCAACTTCCCAGTTATTTTTTTCTCCTCACAGAAAGTGTATCTTAAAGTTGACTTGCTGGAGACACATTGCATGCCATACACAAGCAGGACACCTTGGCTGAAAACAGTTTGCTAAACACCAAACCAGTTGATTCTCAACTTAATACAAAAGATAAGACAAAGGTATCAGAGACAAACATCAAGAAGTCTGTCTTGTCTGTTGTGTTGCTTTCTACCACAACTAGGGGGGAAGCAACTGCTTTCCTCAACTCTTCCACTAGTTTCAGATTTCACAGCAATAACAGTTACGACTAAAGTATTTTGAGAGCTTCTTACTCAGCAGAAACATTATAGACTGTATGTGTCGACTGCACAGTGGGTATAGCAAACAGGATGTAAACACATAAGCTGTATATACACACACTCCTGTTTAACTACCTTTCCTAAAGAAGAAAAAAAGAAAGAATTTCCTCTGACAGTTGTTCAATCCTCTGCCTTACCTGTGCTTTATACAGTACAAAAACCATAACTCACTTCAGAAATCACAGCACTGGTCTAAGAAAAGGGCATTTGCAACTGGTTTTCATAGATTCAAACACCCACCTTGGAAAAATCCTTGGTGGTAGACAGCTACAGCTTAGTCAGAAGACTAGCAATACCTAGGATGATTGCAGACTCAAGTTTACATACATCCTCTGCTTTAATTGATCCCCCACTCCCATAAGTAAGGCACACACTATACTACTACATCACACCTCCTTCCTACTCAGGATCAGAGTAGCATGCAATCCCCAAGTACCCAAGAGAAGAAAGCATCTTTGCTGCTATCTTAAATAAGATGAGACACAGGTGCCCCACAAAGATAATGCAAGGTGAGAGTCAGATGGCTGTGGCTGGGTGGTTTGCTTGACGCAATCAACCCATCTTCTTAATTTTATTCTGAAACCCTTCATTTAAATCAAAGATTTCACCTGCCACAGAAGCTTTGATTACTCCTCAAATTAGTTTTCTGAAGAAAACAGTAAGTTTTAATCAAGTAATCATTGCAGCTAATGCAAGTTTAATGAAATCTAGCAGCATCTGCAAGCAATCATGAGAGATAGAGCAGGGAATTCAAATAGAGCTAAATATGGCAGGAACTGGGGGAGAAGAACAATTGAAAGAGAAAAGAAATTTCTTTAAAATCATGCTATTCCAATATATGCTCTTAGGGCTTCTTTAGAAAGTTAGAATGAGATATATATATCCTATTAGAACAAGTTTACTAGTTCAAAATGTTACTGGCTCAGGCATTGCATGTGAACAGGCACCTGGGCTATTTAACGCTCGTCCTTATCACATCCCTAATTATTCTTCAGAGCTTGTAATGAAATCAGCAACTTGATAGATCCTACCTGGGTGTGGTGCTATGGCTGGAGCACTCCTGGGAGCTTTGTTGGAGCAGTGGCAGGCACTATTTCTTTCTAGCATTGTCTTCTCTGCAGTGATGGCAAAAAGAGGAAAAGCAAATAATTATTGAGAGGGTTTGTTTTATTTTAAGGTAAGTGCTATCTTTATCATTCCCTATGAATTGCTTTCATAGAGCCAGGTTTGTGTACTGGGTTTCACTTAAACATTAGATACAACAAATGAAATAATAAGTGTGTGTAATTTCCCATCAAAACCATTTAAGGCGCTTAATTTAATCTTATAGTATAAAACACAACATAAACTTAAGCCCAGGAGAAATCAGGGCCATGAGAAGCTACCCAGTGGAAGACTGTATGCCAAATGGTAGCTGCTTCTTGCCACAGAAGTTGACTAAACAGATCATAAGTAACTTCCACACAGCTTGGGAAAGTTTAATATAAACAAGTTTGCTGCTGCTATCACCTAAGTTGCACCAGCATGCCTGGTGAGCTGGAAAGGATGTGGCACAGACGTACAGGCTAAAAGTGAGCTGCTTAAGCCCATGATGGTTACAAAACACACACACTCCAGGCTTCTCATTTTGGGGAGTGTGGAAAAAGCTATGTAATAATTTTGGTTTAAGTCAAGAGCTCTATTTTCAGTGCTCATGGCTGTTTGTGAACTGTTTAACTCTTCTCGTGCACGTTTGAATGGAAAAAATAACAAGGTTGACCATCATCTTTAAAAGCATCATCTGAAAGACATTTTGTTATGTTTATTCTGGACTTTTTTACAACCATACATAATCTCAGCTATAGAATTCAGTCTTTGGTACCAGTCACGTGGATGAATGGCTTTTTTAAAGCTGAAGCATGTATTTTGCATGGCTGCTTCTCAAGAGTTTAAAAGTTATGGCATTTCTCTAAGACCTCAGAACAATGTCAGAATAGTTATGACTGTGTAGGATCACCGGTGACAGTCAGGAGGACAACATGCCTCAGTTCCTTTTACCTCGACAAAGTGTCACCTATTGAGAGCTAATGCAGAAGTGTTGCATGCTGGTTACTGCTGACAGCAAAAGTGTTCAAGAACAACACTTTTCACACTAATTCTGTGTGGCTCTGTCCTTTGTGGTGAATGCACAGTGCCTGTTAGAAAGATCTTCACTTATAGATCACTTTTAAGTCATCCCTATGTATTTCTCTACACAATTGTTTTGATTCTTTCTAACTTCTGCAACATCAGTGAACCTCAACATACTTATATAGCTTTGCATTCATTGTCCATGAACTGCTGCCCTGCTGTCTCTTTGCTTGTCACTTGTATCATGCAATTCTCTGCTTTAATTATGCTGGCTTCCCCTGTTTAATTTAGGTTTTAAAAGCTCCAGTTAACCACCTCTGTGCTTAACAGAAGACACCACTTGAATTGCTCATGTCTCTTGTATTATACGAATGCTTCCAATCTCTCCTTTATCACTCTTAGAAAATCAAATACATTTTAATGTATTTGAACAGTATAGAGCTTTGACAAGTTATTTGCCATGAGCTAGAGAGCAGCAATTTTAATAAGTAATAATGACAAAAATCTTTCCAAGCAAACCTGTCAGCAGCAGAGCAAATGTGAATTCAAACACAGTGAACATGCTTGCTCTGCCATCTCATATATTTTTGTCTCAAACAAAATGGCACCAATGAATTGTGAATCTGGATAAAGTTAACAGCCCTCTGACAAGACCAAATCCTAAGTTTCTGGATCACTCATCTCTCTCTTTTGTGTTCTGCAAAAACTAAGAACCACGTTGGCACAGAAGTGAAATGATTACTTGGACAGCTCTCCCAGCTAACGAATGAGTTCTCTATACGTGCAACTTTAATAGAAAAATACAGTTAACAGATTGCTATACAAGTAATATAAAAATAGCATTAGAAACAAACTACTAATAAATGGCATCGATTTTATGTTAAATATCCCCCAAATTTAAACTGTTAACTCCAGATGACAGATGAGTTGAGGATGAGGTGTGACAGTTTGTATTCCTTTAATCCTACACAGCTCTCGCTGCTGGAGTGATCAAGTCTCCACTATCATAGAATTATAGAATAGTTCGGGTTGGAAAGGACCTTAAGATCACCCAGTTCCAGCCCCCCTGCCATAAGCAGGGACACCTCACACTAAACCACGGCACCCAAGGCTTCATCCAACCTGGCCTTGAACACTGCCAGGGATGGAGCACTCACAACCTCCCTGGCCAACCCATTCCAGTGCCTCAGCACCCTCACAGCAAAGAATTTCTTCCTTAGATCCAATCTAAACCTCCCCTGTTTCAGTTTGAACCCGTTCCCCCTTGTCCTGTCACTGCAGTCCCTAATGAAGAGTCCCTCCCCAGCATCCCTATATCATGTTACTGTTGAGTTATGCTCACAGACATGAAAATACTAAACTTTTTTGCATTGTGCAACTAAGAAATAACATCTGAGAAACAATTACTGTAAGAAAAAAAAACACTGTCCTGTAAATGTAACCTTTGGATACACCCTGAGTATGTAACAGGGCAACAAACACTTTAACTGGCAAGTCTTTGTGATGAGCACTGACAACAGCTGTAATCCTCCTCTTGCACTTTCAAAATAAGGCAGAAGCTGTTCCCTGAGAGGGTGCTGAGGCGCTGGCCCAGGGTGATGGCCCAGAGAAGCTGTGGCTGCCCCATCCCTGGCAGTGCTCAAGGCCAGGTTGGACACAGGGGCTTGGAGCAAGCTGCTCCAGTGGAAGGGGTCCCTGCCCGTGGC
>NDXB01008790.1:18042-36354 GCA_002631895.1 Agapornis roseicollis
CAGGGTGATGGCCCAGAGAAGCTGTGGCTGCCCCATCCCTGGCAGTGCTCAAGGCCAGGTTGGACACAGGGGCTTGGAGCAAGCTGCTCCAGTGGAAGGGGTCCGTGCCCGTGGGAGCAGGGCTTGGAGCTGGAGGAGCTTGAAGGTCCCTTCCAACACAAGCCAGGCTGGGATTTCTGACCTGTAACAGGTTCCCCACGCCAGGCCCTGTGGCTGCTGTCACTCAGCAGCAATACTGAGGTGGTGGCAGCCGATGAGGCTTCACGGGTGTGAAGGTGCCGCAAGGTCTCCTGAGGCACCAGCGGTGTGAAGGAGGCTGCAGCCATGGCGCAGGTGTCCCCTCCCTCAGCCTGACTCCCACTTGTGCTCGTGTCCACCCACCTTTTAACCTAGTTTTAGCTCTAAAGCTGTCTCTGTAGACACAGGGGCTGCCATGGGGCTTTGTGCGCCACTTTTCACCTCAGACTTCAAGGCACGGCTCCAAAGAGGGGCCATGCGCCCTGCGCTGTCTGACCCTCCTCAGCCGCCGTCCCCGGCAGGGCTCCGCGCTGCGGAATCGAAACTCTACCACAGCCACCAAAGCCAATCTGCTTCCACCTTACTGCAGGCCATCCGCCCCCCGCCGCTTCCCAGAGCCAATCGGATGGTGGCTACTGGCGGTGCTCGTCTCGCCATGGCGGCCGCCACCACCACGAGCTGCCGCCGCGCCGCGCTCCGCGGTTGGGCTGTTGGCGGCGGGGCCGCGGCGCGATGGCGGCGGGCGCTGCTGCCGGAGGGCTGCGGTCTGCGGGGAGCGGCCGGGGCCTGCCGGACCTTGACGGTGGAGGTGGGCGGCAGGTGAGGGGGTCAGGAGCGGGCTCTCGGTACGGGCTGTGGGCAGGGGGTCGGCGGGTTCGACAGCCGTGAGGAGGAACTGCCGCGGTCGGGGCTGCTGGCGCCGTGGGAACGGGGCAGGGGAGCTTCGCGTGGAGGAGAGAAGGCTCTGTACCTGAGGTGGGGACAGGGGCGCGGGTGCGGTGGGTGCGTGGCTTTGTTTTGTAGTGGTAACACCGCGTGAGAGAGCTGGGCTGGGGCAGCCTGGGGGAGAGAAGGCTCCTGAAGGGGAGACCTGAGAGCAGCTCCAGGGCCTAAAGGGGCTGCAGGGAACCTGGAGAGAAAGGGGCTTGGGACAAGGGCCTGTAGGGCCAGGCCAAGGGCAATGGCTTGAGCCTGGGAGAACAGGGCAGCTTGAGCTGAGCTCTGAGGGAGAAGGTGTTCCCTGCGAGGGTGCTGAGGCGCTGGCCCAGGGTGATGGCCCAGAGAAGCTGTGGCTGCCCCATCCCTGGCAGTGCTCAAGGCCAGGTTGGACACAGGGGCTTGGAGCAAGCTGCTCCAGTGGAAGGGGTCCGTGCCCGTGGGAGCAGGGCTTGGAGCTGGAGGAGCTTTAAGGTCCCTTCCAGCACAAACCAGGCTGGGATTCTATGAAGAGCAAACTCCACCTAGAACAGGTGGATGATTCATCTTGGGTATAAGCTAACCATCCTGCCTCTAAGCCATATGTGTGAGTTCAGGTGAGAACCAATGTAGCTGCAGGCCTCTGCTGCATGGTTGGTGACAAAGTAGGACATTTGAGGCAAAAGGGGACTTTTGGACTAAGAGTTCCAATTTCTGTATCTGATGGGAATTTTGTGTCCAGTATGAAGTGTAGCCTGTATTCTATACAGCCAGTGCTGTAGATGAACACAGAACTTACTGGAAAATGTATTTGGATTCACCTTGAGTAACAGATTATTTCTTTCCAACAGAAAGATGGAATTGTCTTCTGGAAAACTGGCAAGGTTTGCGGATGGATCTGCTGTTGTTCAGGTGAGAAAAAGTCCAAATCTAGGCAACTTCATAATGTCTGCATCTGAACAGTCATTATTAGAACATCAGAACCTGTTAAGAGTATAGAGAGCTTCAAGTGGCAGTTTAATCTCTAATATCCAATAGCTGTGTTTTGTAAAGCAGAGTTTTGTTTGGAAAGCAGACATAATGGTGTGAAGCATGGATTTATGTGGTGGTTTTCTGCAAAGAGTGTTAGTCTGAATAAGTTTAGGGATTTGGACAATATTTTGTTTGCAGATCCTTTCACTTTATTTCTTTTTTCTCAATCCAGCTAGGTGACACAGCAGTCATGGTCACAGCAGTCAGTAAAACCAAGCCTTCTGCATCTCAGTTTATGCCATTAGTGGTAAGTACTAGTGACAAAATGAGTTTTGTGATCATCAGTGGTAGTCATTGAATAGTGGACTTCAAGATGCTGGGGGAATGGGGAGTGCAAGTAGCGGACTACAGACTCTGGACCTCAGGTTAACAGTCTGGTAAAACAGCTCTGTCTGTGGATAAGGGGTGAGTGTGGATGTTGTCTATGTTGACTTTAGCAAGGCTTTTCACAAAAACCTCGTGAACCTCGTAGAATCATCGACTAGTTCGGGTTGGAAAGGAGCTTAAGATGATCCAGTTCCAACCCTGCCATGGGCAGGGACACCTCACACTAAACCATGGCACCCAACATCCAAGTTCAGCTCTTATATTTTAGATGTGTGGAAAACTGGTTGGATCATGAGGCTCAGGAGCTTGTGATAATTAAGAGTTAATGACTTATGCTCAGGCTGAATAATAGTTCCTCAGGGATCTGTCCTGGAACACGGCCTGTTTCATACTTGTAGCAGTGCCCTGGAATCCCTCTGAACTTGGGGTGCAGTAGTGCTCTGCACAGCTCAGACTGGGAAATGACTGGCTGCGCAGTCTATACGCAGTATAGAATGGGAGGGTCCATTTGGGCATCGAGATAGAGCTTGAATAATGTCATCTGAATTCAGAACTGACCCTGTTCAGAGTAGTACAGGCCTTTGGAAATGTCACTTCTAAACTGGATGAATCTGTGGCTCTGAAATAAGTGATCTGTTGCCTTTAGGAATCCCTGTTTTGTTTTTAAAAGGTTGACTACCGCCAGAAAGCTGCTGCAGCAGGGAGAATTCCTACAAACTATCTAAGGAGAGAGCTTGGTTCCACTGATAAGGAAATCCTTACAAGCAGAGTAATAGGTAGGCTGCAGCATCTTATTTACAATTTGTTTTAACTATTTTGGAATATTTAGAAGATACTATGAATGTTTGGAAAGATGTTGATTTCTAACTGCTGCTTGCAGGGTCAATTTGCAGTAATGTCAGAGGGAAACAAACTTGTGGTTTCTTGTTTATCAGTACTGATTTTCACAGCAGTACGTCACATATACTGTGTGCATATGCCTTTACATGTAAGTCTGGATCTTGAGAAATCTTGTTGTCAGCTTTGTGGATATTAAGATCTCATCCTAACTGTAGAGATGTTATCTCTGCCGTTGCCTATCTCTGGACGGGTGGAAGAGGCAACCAAGCTAAACTCTGAAATACAGAGACAGACTTAGTGATTACTATACACTCATTCTCTTCCATGTGATCCTGCTTGAAAAGTTATTTTCATCATGGCTATTTCCATTAATGAATAAGAGAACACTTTGGAATTCAACATTTACATGTATACAGCAGTATCTTAAGGCAGCAATGAAAATGATTAGGAGAGGGAACAGCCTGTAAGGCGCAGGCTGTTACACAGAGGCCTGTACGCTTCAGACTGGAATAAGATTAATGGGCAGTCATGGAAACATGCCTTTGTTGCTTTTGTTTGAGCACTATGTCCCTTCATTGAGGATTCTTCTGATGAAATACTAATAGATTGTTTGTATCCTAAAGCATAGACTTCTCCGACGGTTCGTTTGCTCACCCAAATACCTCTTATTTCAGTAGCACTCAGAGTAAAATATTAGACTTGATTGAACGTCATGTTACATTTTCTTCCGAGTTCTCTGCCTTTTCTGTTTTGTTGGTTTGGGTCTTGTTTAAACCATTTGTTATCTCCTCATGAGGTTATTACAATACAAAGTGAATACCAGCTACTGAAACCCAAATACTTCTTAGACGTTGTCTGTTTCTTTTGCAGATCGGTCAATCAGACCACTCTTTCCAGCAGGCTACTTTTATGATACACAGGTAGGTTGTGCTCATTGTCCTTAACTGTAGTTACCTTCAGAATGGAACTCTTGGGTACATCCAGTGAAAAGCTCACATGATCTAGGCAGTGCCTTAAGTAAAGCAGTTTTCAGGAGCATCAAGGAAGGATTTACACGTTGAAAAAGTCTAATAGAGAAATGCTGGGGTTTAGTTTGTCATTTCCTTGTCTCAGATTATTGTTAAGTACATACTAGTTTCCAGATTTTGTTGTAGAGGAACAGCATTCAAATATCCTTTGTACAACAGAGGAAAGAAAAGCTAATACTCTGTGTTATATGATATTATACACTTACATTAGTGAGTTTTCTATGAGCTTTCCAGTTTAAATATCTGATCAGATTTTCACTTGCAATAGAGATTTGTATAAATATGGGGAAAGTTTTGCTTTATTGTCCTTAGCTTTGTATTGACAGCTAATAAAAATGTGTAGGTCAAAATTATTCATTGTCTTTTATCTTATGCCAGATCCTTTGTAATCTTTTAGCAGTAGATGGTGTAAATGACCCTGATGTTCTGGCAATTAATGGAGGTAAGAGGACTGTTAAAAATTGCCTGCTTGTGTGTGATTTAATGTGATCTATTATTTCTAATACAGATTTTTATCTCTGCATTCCAGCTTCTGCAGCACTCGCATTATCTGATATCCCATGGAATGGTCCTATAGGTAAGTGAATATTTTGAAATGATGGATGATTTGACTAGAATGGAAGGCTTAGACTACAGTTCCTGCTTTCTTTTTTAATAAGACTCTGAATCTGAAGTCCACTATCTTTTGTTTCAAGTATTGAAAATAATTTTGCAATGGGTAGGATTATTGCAATTCAGAGCATTATTTTTCCTGGGCTAAACGGATTTCTGGACGGATTTATAGTCCAGGAATAGTATAGTATAGAGACCATTCACTTTAGTTTTTCTTTAGAGAAACTTGGTCTTGGAAAACCCCATTTAGAAAACAGCTGGATAGGAATACAGCTTTTTTTTTTTCCCAGGAACTCAAGCTTAAGAAGAGCTTTATTTCACTGTGAATATTTTGGGGGAAGAGAAATGATCTAGCCAAGAACAAATATTTAGCTGTATTTTCCTTTCACCTGCCTGTATTCTAGAAGATGTGCCCAAATGACTTAAACCCCAACAGACTTACAGCCTTGTGTATAATTACTCAGCATTGTATTGCCCTACCCAGAAGAAATTCAAGGATAGAAAATTCTGCCTTACTCATTTGTTCTTGTTGTACAGCTAACCTGCTGCTATTTAACAATGAACCCTTAGCTTTGAAACTTACACATCTAAACCCAAAAATTAATGTATAATGATGTCTTAAAGAACTTCCTTATTATAACAATAATAATCTGAAGTTTCTTTGTAGGTGCAGTACGAGTAGGACTGGTTGATGGAGAAACTATTATCAATCCAACTCGAAAACAGTTGTCTTCTAGTACTTTAAATTTAGTTGTTGCTGCAGCTCCACAAAATCAAGTTGGTAAGTTAATGATTAGTAGCTACTGAGGGTTTGAAAATCAAGGTAGTGTCTCTTTGATGCTCTCCTCATCTTTGAAACCTGTATTTTTACACGCAAGTAAATAACAGTGGTAGGTTTAACTTTTGGTTAGGTAAAGTAAATTCCATTGTATCTATCCAGTTTAATGTTAAATTATGTTTCTTCACTTGACTTAGATTGCTTTTGAACAACAAAATAATACTTAACTTTTAACTTTCCATTCACAGTTATGTTGGAAGCAACTGCTGAGAATATATTGCAACAAGACTTCTGTCACGCCATCAAAGTGGGGGTGAAGCAAACCCAGCATATAATCCAGGGAATTCAGCAGCTAGTGAAAGAACGGGGTGTTGTCAAGAGAACTGTTCAGAAGTTGTATGTTGCTCCTGAAGAGATTGTGGAATGTGCAAAGAAGTAAGTCCAGACCAAACAATGTGGTCTAGATTCTGTGAAGTGACTCAAAGTGGTTATTTAACCAGAGTTTAATTTGATGAGCTCTGATGAGGTAGTTTGGGGGGGATGGTGGGGGTTGTTTAATGAAATAGCATGTTTTGAATGTTCAGAACTTGTTATGTCTTCCATAGAACCTTAGGAACAGAGCCTTCAGCTCTCTTTTATACTCAGTGGAAAGAATAGGTTAAAACAAGCACCCTGAAAACCCAGTGGAAGTAGTATTTGTTAGTATGCCTTTCTTGTGGAAGGGTGACAAGAGAAGTTGGGATGTTGTCCGGTGGAAGCGGTGACTAATTCCAGAGAGGTGGCAGGAGAGCAGGCAGAAAATGCAGCTGGAGCTAGTAATGTTTATAAATGTCAGTCTGGGGCTTTCCTACTGCTAATGAAGGCAAACATTTAGTCCTCAAAACCTAATTATGTTAGTGTATAAGTTGTGTTTTCAGAAGTTATATCTTTTCTTCCCAAAGACTTGCTTCCAACAAGATTTACGCCGTGTTCACGGATTCAGGCCATGATAAAGTAAGTGATAGGTTCAAACATGGTGCAATTATTAATGTCATAATGAAACTGTACTAAGATTTAGTTCTTTACACTAATGGTAGTAAGAACTCTTCTCTGCATATATTTGCAGTAGTTATAATAAATTGTTCTGTAAACTCTTATATACCAGAATATAAGAATATAAGTTTGCTGTATGTGGGGATGGAGACTCCCTTTTTACAAGGAGTCACATAGAAAAGATTAGAGGTGCAAGTTACTCCTGGGGAGATTGTGGTTGTAGATAAGAGGAAAATCTTTCAGAGTGAGAGCATCAGCCATTGGAATAATCTCCCCAGGGAGGTGGTGGGCTCCCCAGCATTGAACACTCTTTAAGACTGGGCTGGACAGGGTGCTGAGACATCTTGTCTAGAACGTGCTTTTGTCAAGAAAGGTTGGACCAGATGATCCCGGAGGTCCCTTCCAACCTGGTGTTTGTGTGACAATCCTAGTCCTTATTCCTGACCTTCACAGAATTTCAAACCAAACAAACCCCCACCAACTTCTGCTCTGTAGAGTTAACTGCTTGCAAATTCCATGTTCTAGATTTCTAGAGATGAAGCTATTAACAAAATAAGGCTTGAAACAGAAGAACAGCTAAAAGGTAACACTTTTGTGCTTTCTTACTGGTTAGAGAATGCTTACCATGAGCTGGTGCTACTTAGAGCTACAGTGGGCTCTTAGCGCAGCTGCTTTAGTAAAAGACACATAAAATTCTGTCTCCAACTTGAGATCCAATTTCTTTTTTATACCCAGAAAAATTTCCAGAGGCTGAGCCTTATGAAATCATCGAATCCTTCAATGTGGTTTCAAAGGATATTTTCAGAAACCTTGTTCTGAATGAATACAGAAGGTAAGGAGATCAGACTGCTACTGAATAACTTTTCTGTTGACTTGCTATCCAAGACTATAGTTTCATTGATCTCATCATTTCTGCTTGTAACTTTAGGTGTGACGGAAGGGATTTGACTTCCCTCAGGGATATTAAATGTGAAGTGGACATGTTCAAAATGCTTCATGGATCAGCCTTATTTCAGAGAGGCCAAACACAGGTAATAGCAGAAACTGTAAATCAATTAAAAGCTGATTTGTGTCTTTCATTATCTTGGGGGAAGGTGGTTTGAGGAGAGAACAAGTCCAAAGTTGTATTTTTTCACCCCGCTGTGGAGACTTCTATGTTAAAGGTGTTTGTTGAAACAAAAGCTTTTAATGTAAAACATAATCCTGTTTGGTTTTAGGAAAATGGGTGACTCAGTGAATGGGTCATTGCTGTGCAGAGCAGTGCTGAACTGTGCATCTTTTAAAGGGAACTTCATTTGTAACCTGGACTGAACAGGGAGACTGTACCCCAAAAAATCATATTAATGAGCCTTTTTTTCTCTTCTTTGCTTCAAGTGTCAGATGTTGTTGGAGGGATTCAAGTAAAATTGTACGTGAGATTGGGTCTGCTATGTTCTTGTAGCTCATTTTCCTAGACGACTGGCAGCCATCGATCTGACTTATTACAGGGAGCATGGGTAGTTGCAAACAGTGATTTACTTCTCAGTGCTTTCCCTACTAAATATAACCCATGCTGCCAGCCCATCATATAAACAGGTTTGCTCTTTTGCATGATATCTGGCCCAGACTCTTAAATAAAGTAGTTTGGTTTTTAGGGAGCAAACTGTTCCAGGTTTAAGAAGCATTAAATTATTGATTTTTAAATGTGATTGTATAATCTTTGCAGATACTAATAAATTTGTGCAGTGAAGGAAGAGGTTTCCAGATGACAGCGTATTTGTTGCTGAGATCATTCTTTTTGATTCTTCATATACAATGATGGAAGTGTGTGTGAGCAGTTTGTTTACCCTCTGTCCTTTTATTTTAGGTTCTCTGTACAGTTACATTTGACTCTATAGAATCAAGTGTAAAATCGGACGTTATCTCAACAGCAGTGAGGTATGCTTCTCTATGGTGTTTTGTCAGTGGTAGTAAAAAGAGGGTGAGCATTTAAGTACAGTTGATAAGTTCCTTGATCTTCACTATCCATATCCATTAGGACTGAAAAATGTGTAAAACTAGACTTTGAAGTGATCTTGGTTGTTGCTTTTTAAGGTTTACATTAATTCCATAGATACACATTTGAAACTGGGGAGTATGAAAAGTAACACCATCCAGTCCTGCTGAGAAAGAAGGGAAATAGTGAATTACTCTTGAATCTGCAAAACTGTGTCCATATGTCAAGCCTCTTTAAATAAAACAGTTGATGAAAGTTCATTCTCTCTTTGTTCCAAGTACTTATCATCACACTTGGAACTTGAGATGAGCTTGCTCAATCTATTTCGCACAAGGTTGGCAGTTTTGCTTGATGGGTTGGATGAGTATAGCCCATGAAGTGCTGTTTCAAGCTTGGTTTGAGTGGAAAGCAAGTTAAAATGCAGATAACTGGGTGATGGGCTTTTTATCCCCCAACTGTATCAGTCTATCTAAACATTCTCATTTTGTCTCTAAAGAAGTTCAGAGGGTGAAATGTGTGTGTTCTTTGTTAAGGGAGTGAGGAAAATTTAACTTACCATGTAGCAGGTCCTAGTGCCGTTCACATTTTACTGCTGAGGGCTACCCTGTTGAGAGGGGAAACTCCTTCCCTTTAAAGCTGCAGTTCAGTGATCTCAGCCCACCAGTGTGGGAGGTTTACATCTTAATTGAAGCAAAGCTGACACTCTATTGGCCTGCAGCTGCTTGTCCATACTCTGTAACTTTGGTATTCTTGGAAATCGGATCCTGTGCTTAAATAATGGAGCTTAATTAGCAGTCAGTGGGTTGCCTCATCAATGCCTCTGTATGAAACTGTGTGCAAGTCTTGACTTGATGCAGCTTTCTCCATAGATGAGCCTTTTGTCTTTCTTGCTGAGTCAGATCTTACAGTCTTTCAGGAACTTTTTTGAGCGCACTTTTTGATTGAATCAGGAGCTGGTTTGTGGTTACAGAGGTTCTCAGTTCTCCTGAGTGCTGAAGCTTCTGAGTCCGTACTGCATTGTGTGCAGTGAGATGCTGATGTTCTGAGAGTTTGATTTTTATTTGTTATTCTTCCTTCAGGCACATCGAAACCAGCATGAAGCACTGACAGGGCCTATTCTGTTCAGAACAGCCAGGAACACTGTTTTGATGATGATGATGATTAACATATGGGAGTTTTCTTTGCAGACTGTGCTTTTGAATTTGCTTTCTACATAGAAAACCTTAGGAAAAATGTGGGTGATCAGCAAGTCTATTGATTCATGGTTCTGGCTGGGTTTATTTGTAAGCATAACTGCATATGTTCTGACAAGTTGCTTATTGTATTGTATGTTTGATGGCTCTTTTTGACATGCTCTTGTTTTCAATTCTTAGTGGGATAAAAGATAAAAACTTCATGCTGCATTATGAGGTAAGAGCTTTACTGTGTCCCAGCTTTCATGATTCACAGAAGGGCTTTTAAAGGAGATACTGATCACTCCCAAGGACACAGATCCTCTCTAGATTTGCTAAAACTTATGAATTAATGTTCTTATGTGAATTATATTGCACTTTATGAACAGAACTGTTGGTTTCCTAGAAAGCACTGGATAGTAGGTAAATTGCCATCTGATACAGTCTTTTTAATATCTTAACATCAGGTGAGCTCCTTAAGAATGGGTTATTGCTGAAAACAGGATTAATTGGCTCTATTCTTTTTAGTCAACTCTATTAATACGTTCAGCTGACATACTACACCAATAGTCAATAAGTCTTTTTACATCTTGGATCTCTCTCAGCCTTTGGAACTTGCCCAGAGTATTTCATACAGGCAACAGGCACAGGCAACAGGCAAGTTTGATTGGAGTAAACTTGTGCTGTTTCTCAACTACCTTGCAACTGCTTTATTCTCTGGAAGTAAAACATTCACTGATCACTACCTAAAGTGCTTGTGGTTTCAGACTGAGTGACTAATAGAAGTCAGTCTACAGTGCTGAAATAGAAGTGTGCTGGTTTGATTTTTTTGCTGTTTTTACCTTAAGATGCACCAAAGCCTCAAAGGATCTTTTCTAAGTGTATATTTTAAAATAATAATTAAAAAAAACCTAGCTAATTTTCTCTATACACATTTTTTACTTTGTAGTTTCCACCTTATGCAACTAAAGAGATTGGCAAAGTGAGTGGTATGAACAGAAGAGAACTTGGACATGGTAAGATCAGACTGGAGTAGTCCTGTGCTCCTAAGTTGTAATGTTTTATCTGATGGGTTTTATTTGTGGGTGACTTGGTGTTTTTTATAACCAGGTGCACTGGCAGAAAGAGCTTTGAAACCAGTTATCCCCCAGGATTTCCCATTCACAATCCGAGTTACTTCTGAAGTCTTGGAGTCAAATGGTATTACGGGTTTCTGACTTTTAACCTAGTGCTGGAGACTAAATCTGGTTCTTCAAAAGGCTCAAGTTTCATAAGCTTCAGTTGTAGGCATTATAATTAATGAACTTCATTTTTAACATTCTTAATCTTGGTAGCTCCATTACCTGAAGTACTTAAAAAGAATGTATATGGTCATGAACAATGGACCTTTCTTTCACTTCCTGTAGCAGCACAGTACCAGTATAAAATGTAAATAGGAAATCTGAGCTTATTAGTATCTGGGGGCATTCTTATGCTATAGAGTGAGGAAAATAAGTCAGCATGTGTTGAGCCCCATTCTTCAGTGCTTAATCGCAGCTCATACCCTCAGTGGCTGAGAGGTAACTTCTCCTGGCTGTCTGTATTTGTTCTTTCCTATCTCCAGGCTGGGAGAGAGCTCTCTCCATGTCGTCTCCCTGCAGATTCCTCTCTGTGTGTGGCAAGAAGTTCCCTGAGGAACTTCTCACTAGCACTGCAGTGAGATGAGGTGGCTGGGAGAAGGGGGTTAGTGGAGAGAAGGGTGGGGGGAGCCCATTTGCAGCTTGCAAACCCACTGATTCTTTACCTAGAATATTTATTAGGGATGCTTGTTGAGCTTTTTTGGTGTTGGTATCATGAAAGATTCAAACTGTATTGCCCATTTCCTGTTAAAATACTTCTCCCACAGAAAACTTCTAATTGCAGTTATTTATGGTAGTATGTGTGCTACTGCACAGGATTTTCTGGAACCATTTACGTTTCAAGTTGTCATTGAAGGATATACCTGGCCAGTTTTGTTTCAGATACTTCTGACCAGTGTTTAATACTTCCTTTTTCTCTGTATTCTAACTCCTTAGGGTCCTCTTCAATGGCTTCTGCATGTGGTGGAAGTTTGGCACTAATGGATGCAGGTACAGAACACAGCACTTAATAGGATAAACTGCATACGATAGAATCATAGACTAGTTAGGGTTAGAAAGAACCTTAAGATCACCCAGTTCCAACCCCCCTGCCATAAGCAGGGACACCTCACACTAAACCATGGCACCCAAGGCTTCATCCAACCTGGCCTTGAACACTGCCAGGAATGGAGCACTCACAACCTCCCTGGGCAACCCATTCCAGTGCCTCAGCACCCTCACAGCAAAGAATTTCTTCCTTAGATCCAATCTAAACCTCCCCTGTTTAAGTTTGAACCCGTTACCCCTTGTCCTGTCACTGCAGTCCCTAATGAAGAGTCCCTCCCCAGCATCCCTATAGGCCCCCTTCAGATACTGGAAGGCTGCCCTGAGGTCTCCACGCAGCCTTCTCCTCTCCAGGCTGAACAGCCCCAACTCTCTCATCCTGTCTCCATACTGGAGATGCTCCAGTCCCTGCTCATCCTCGTGGCCTCCCCTGGACTTGTTCCAACAGCTCCATGTCCTTTTGATGTTGAGGACACCAGAACTGCACCCAATGCTCCAGGTGAGGTCTCCCAAGAGCAGAGCAGAGCAGAGGGGCAGGATCACCTCCTTGGATGTGCTGGTCATGGTAACGTGCTACAGGATCTGGAAATGACCAAAGGTTATAAAAAATATCTTTTTATTTACCACTCTTAGGAGTTCCAGTATCAAGTGCAGTTGCAGGTGTAGCCATAGGGCTCATTACCAAATGCAGTCCGGAAAATAGAGACATTGAGGACTATCGTTTGTTGACAGACATCCTGGTGAGTGTCCTAGCACTGTGGTGGTTATTGCTGCTTAATTCTCTAAATACTCTCTATGGGGGTTTGTGTAGTGTTTTACCCAGTCAGGTCTGGAACATGCACTGCTGGAAATACCAAATAGTTTCACCTTCTCTGTTTTGTCTCCCAGATTCCTTCCCTATTTCAGGAAGTCTCACTGAAATGTCCGGTCGTGTGTCTCAGTGTTTTGTAATTACTCAGTTCTTTCTTTTAAGCTGTCACAAGCTCTCTTTCCAATGAATTTTGGCTTTCCTCTGGATTAATAATTCTTGAACAATTTACTGAAAGCCACAGTATATTGAATGGACATTGGGAAAATTGCTGAAAGGGGAAGAATAAACATTATCACGCTGCTGCTGCTGCACATTTCAATCCACTAATAGTGCAAAATCAGCTGTGGACCAGTTATTCAGAGCTAGTCCACAAAGCTCTTAATTTATGATGAGAGAAAGGAGCTGTGTTAGTCCTAGACAGCAAAATAAGGCTGAAGAAAACCATGCAAGTCTTGGAAACAGCTCCAAGTCTGCAGAACTGCTTGGTGGCTTATTGAAACACAGGATGTGCTTTTAGTATCATGAGACTTGACACTGGGCTAAAGTTACTCCAATTTGTTTTCTTTCTGTCTGTGCTGGTAGGGAATTGAAGATTACTATGGCGATATGGATTTCAAGATGGCAGGTACTAATAAAGGAATAACTGCCTTACAGGTACTGTAACATTAAATCCTCCCAAAGTGAAACTGTGCCAAGGTATCTAAACCTTTTCTTGCATACTGATGTCACTGAACCTTTTTCCTATTAGGCTGATCTAAAATTGCCAGGAATACCAATAAAAATTGTTATGGAAGCTATTCAGCAAGCTACAGGTAGGTCCATGTTTGTATTTGCACCCATTTTATATAATATGGTAAATTATACTGAATTCTAAGCTTTATGAAGCTAAATAATAGTTTTATTTTGCTGTTCTCATTATGGAAAAGCTTCTGTCTTCAAAAAGAGCTGGTCTGGTTTGGGAGTTGCCTGTTATACTGCAATATAGGCCCTTCATACCAAATAAAGAGCTTTTTGTGTCACAGGAGAGCATTCAGGCTCCAAAACTCCAGGCCCTTTCCACCACTGTTAAGTTCCATGTTACTGTGCACAGCCCCAGTGCCAGTGTCTGCTGCTCCTGCAGGTTCCTGTTATTAAACCAGAACAAACTGGTGTGGTTCTAATGGTCACCAGTTGGGTACAACAGGTACTTTGTTTGGAGGAAGTGCAGTACAATTAGTGGCATAGCAAACTAATGTGCAAAAGAGCAGCATCGGGGTAATAGGTTGTGAAATATTTGCATGCAGTGGTTTGTGTGTGACTGATACAGCAGTACTGAGCCACTTCAGTTTATAACGTATTTGTCATACAGTATTGAAACGAACGTGGTAAGTTGGGGAGAAAAAGGCTCTCTGCTGTGCAACACAGCAGTAAAAAGGGCTGATAAAAGTAAACTCCAGACTAACTTTAAAGTAACCTTACACCAATTTTTAAATGTCTTTTGAGCAGAGGGTTCTTAGACCTGAAGTAAAGCCTTGTGTCATCTCAGGGAGTTCATGGTTAAGATCTAGCAGCTTGATTCCTTATGAGTAACACAGGTAGTGAAGGCTGAAGTGCAGTTTGTGCACTGAATCTCTGGATTGCTTTTGATTGATGAAAGTTGGGAAGGGGAGGAAGCATCTGAAATGTATTTGGACTGACACACAAGCACCTTATTACCTGACTTCTAAATCCAACAGAGTACTGGTACAAAAAGAGCAGCAAACTCTTTGTCATTTACCATAAATTCAGCTGTATTTACTATTGAAATTTACTGCTGTCTGTATTCTGACCCTTATTAAAATGTAAGAACTCCTAATTCCTATTCAGTGGTGGTTTACTTGAAGCAGATCAGCTAAAGTTCCAGGCCAGTGTATCATAGCTGATCAAAGTACAGCTTATCAGCCCTCTGCTTCATCTGAATAATACTCTGAAACAGAACTGTATGTATGTTCTAGGCTGCATAAAATCATTGAGTGTGCTCAAGGGATGGAGTTTATATGCACAGAGCAGAAGGCTGTGCTGCAGAGAACATGCACGGCCTGAAATGTGTTAGGTAACCATGCTACGTTCTCAAGTTAGGCAGGAGGCAGGTTCCTATGAATGGATGTCCATCTACTTTGTAAGAGAAACTGCATACATTTATTTCCATCTTAACACAAAACTCTTTACTTTGCCCTTCCTCCTCTTTTCTCCCCCAACCCCACAGCTGCAAAGAGGGAGATCTTACAAATTATGAACCAAACACTGGCAAAACCCAGACCTAATAGGAAAGAAAGCGGACCCGTTGTAGGTAATGCTCGTTGTATGTTGATATGAGTTCATCTATTTTATAATTACCTTTTAACAATAAGCTGCTGCTTAAACCAGTTGGTTTCTGAGGAATGTCTGCTGCGTGTTTCTGCCCCTTGGAGTTATTTTTCCTTTGAGTTTTGAGGTGAATTTGGGGGGGGTTCCTGCCATGTGGGACTGCAGCAGTAAACTGCTGTACACCAGGAAACAAAGTTAAACTGAAGGTATATGGAACTCAGAGTGGGTAAAGGTGTCAGTATTGGTATGGCTTAAGGTAATTTACACTCATCAAAGTGTTTGTGTTCCATGTTTTCACGTATTTCAATTCTACAATGTAATTACATCAATGTTCAGCCAATACAGCAGCTCTAGAGGATTAAAACCTAAATGAACACGCCATCGTTTGTGATAGCTTACAAGCTTATTCTAGTAAGCATTTCAAGAGTACATTTTCTTTCAGAAACTATCCACGTTCCACTATCAAAAAGATTAAGATTTGTTGGTCCTGGGGCCTATAATCTGAAAAAGCTTCAAGCACAGACTGGTAAGACGTTCTTGCTTCCTCTGATGTTATCCTAATGTGCTATTAGCTTCTCTATATGAATATTGCTAGTGTGGAGTTTTTGGTTAGTGGATCTTAGTAGCACAGGTATTATTAGCATAGCTATTGCTGAATCTTTATGCCCTTTTAGAAACTGTAAGTAGTTAAACTTCCCAGATTTTTCTGTAAACCATCTCCAGGAAACTGGCATTTGTGCTTCAGCAATGACCCACTAAGCAGATAGGAGGAAATATCAAGAGAAAAGGGCAGTTCTAATTTGTGCTTTATGCTGCAGGCTGCAAAATGCTGTCTTTTCAGACTTGTACGGTTAGGTGTTCTAGTGCTTGGTACAAAGTGAGTCTGTGTTGTATCCTGGGTAATAAATGCATGTGTTTTGAAGTGTTAATGTAGCTGAGGTGAGCTTCACCTTACTTGGTTGTGTAGATTCTCTCTGTAAAAGTGCTTGCAGTTTGTCTCACAGCAGGAATCCCCAGTGTGGTGCACATGTGATGGTGCTTTTCAGGGCTTAGGGAAGATGCAGTTGAAGGATCACTGAGGGGCAGATAGTGTTGAATGCAAGATATAAAGCTAAGCAAGCGTGATCATGAATGTGCTGAAGCGTAGATCAAATCTGTGCAGCATCTCTGCCTGTGAACTAAAGCCTTTTTGTTCTTGAGATCTAAATGAGTCTGTGCAAAATCATTTTGCTCTATTCAAGTCTTTACTGAATATAACTTCTGCTTGCTGAAGCAGTAGCACTGTTCACCTAAAACCTCTCATCCAATCCTCTGTTGAAGGTGTAACTGTAAGCCAGCTGGATGAAGAGACATATTCTGTGTTTGCCCCCACCCCTATTGCCATGAATGAAGCGAGAGAATTTATCCATGACATCTGCAAAGACGATGTAAGGGAGAATCCTGTTGTTGGCTCTTCCGGTTTGCCTTTGGTGAATGCGTGTCTTACTGGTTTCTCTTTTCCCCCTACAGCAAGAAGTGAATTTGGAATTTGGTGCAGTTTATACAGCCACGATAACTGAAATAAGGTATAAAACCTGCTCTGGAGTTAAAGCAGAAATTAGTTTATATGGCTGTGTTCCTGGTACCTAAATATGATGTAAAGTGATTGCCAAACATATATTGGTGACACCTGCATCATTCCTGGTATTTTCTTAGTTGAAAATACTGTTTCTTAGGACATCTGGTTATTTTTGCTGCTATTGGGGGGGGGTTGTGTAATAAAACCTGAGGCTTTTTTGTGTTTGTATCTGATGTGGTAGGAATTTGCTTTTTACTTCTCAATCCAATAGGTCATGCAAAAATTGCATGTACTTCTGGGTGTAATTACTGAAATACACTGCCCTGAAGTAACTGATTTCCATGCACTTCCAACTGAGGAAAAATGAGAGGACATGTTATGGATGAGAGAAGATTTTTTTAAAGGGAGGAATAAAATCTTGTTTATGATGAGTTTTCTAATGCTTGCCTTGGGGTCAATATGCAGAATAAAATACATAGACCTGTATCAATGCATTTTGAGGTAACCCTGCTGTTTTCTGTTGCAGGGACTCTGGAGTGATGGTAAAACTGTATCCAAACATGACCCCAGTATTACTGCATAACTCACAACTCGATCAGAGAAAGGTAATACCTGCTTGAGCAAGGACAGAGTGGACACTTAGATTTGGTTTTCATCAATTCTTACTAAACAGAGTCTGCTTTAGCTGTAACACATCTGCTGTTGTAGAGGCTGTTTTCAAGTTAAAAGCTGTGTTAGATGAGCAGCACCTTTTTGGTTAACCTCTGCTGTACTTAGAGCTGCAAACAGTCTAACTGCATGTCTACTATGGTTTTATTCTTTGTGCTTTTATGCACATCACTAAGTTCTTTAGATCTGCAATCCCTTTACTACGTAACACTTGGAAACCTGCTGTTCACAAGGTAGCATTCAGTTGCTGTGATTGTCTGAAGTGTAGCATGAAGAATCCCTAAAGGAAAGAACTTCTACAGCTAACAAAATCAGTCACACTGAAATAAACTCTTCCCAAATGCACTGTGTTCTAGATTAAACATCCGAGTGCCCTGGGATTAGAAGTTGGACAAGAAATTCAGGTAAGTATTTCTCTAACCTTATAATGCAACCAACCTGTTGTTCCTATTGTAGAATTTGAGTGAATTATCTGGGGTTTTTTGGTTCTGGTGTGTATAAAGAAAGTATTTCCCCTGCTACATTCCCTTTCTCTGCTTGTTAAAGGTCTGATCATTTCAAGTTAGATTTATTGAGTGTCAAACTCTTGCTATCACGGTACCATATGAATTCAACAGCAGTACAGGCTAAATGGTGCCTGTTGTTCATGGCTTTGCTAGAATCACATTGAAAAAACAGACCAGAACACCACCTTTCAAGGGAAATTCTATCTCCAGCTCTCTAAGTTGATCAGTCTGAAAGGGTTTCATTTTCCTCACAGGTTAAATACTTTGGTCGTGACCCAACTGATGGCAGAATGAGGCTCTCACGTAAGATTCTGCAGGCACCAGCCACAACTGTGCTTAAAACCCTGACTGACAAAAACAGCATTGTCCTGGGAGGTACTGTTCCACAGTCATCGACTTCATCCCAGTGACAGGTAAGGCCACAGGAACAGCTGCAGGTGACTCAGTACAGTGCTTTCTTTACAACTCTTGTGAAGAATTGTATTAGTCTTAGTTTTCTACAGTACAGTCACCTTTCAGTGGTGTGCAAGTACTGCTTGCCACTTACGGTGC
>NDXB01008793.1:0-19060 GCA_002631895.1 Agapornis roseicollis
TCCCACTGTCCATGTCAGTGACAAAGATGTTGAACAAGACGAGTCCCAACATCGATCCCTGAGAAACACCACTCGTCACTGGCCTCCAGCCGGACACTGAGCCATGTTATTTCTTTCCTATTGTGTACAAAACCAAAAACATCCAAAGGAGTTACCAAAACCCAACAAGGGCAAAAAAACCTTTGTGCTGCTGACAGTTTCTCTTGGTAGTTGATATAAAGGTCATTTTCAGTTTTTCCTCAAGCAAACTACATTAGTGGATCTTGAAAATGTGTGTAAGAATCTAGGAAAGACAAAAAATGGGGTTTAGTGTTCTACAAGGGAAGAAAAAATTGCTTACGTGCCTATGCAGTGCTCTCAAGCAATTGCCTTTATAATGTCCCACACCACTAGTGCTGGTTAAGGACTAGACTTTGCCTCCCTGGGCCCAGTGCACTTCAACAAGGTGCAGGATTTCCAGGTGGGCTGTGTGGCAAGGGGAGGGAAACCGTAACTCACAAGTTTCATTGCTTTGCTGTATGCTGCATTTGGGGATGGAATGTGTGGAAAAGGAACTGGAAAAAGGGTGTAAAATCACTGCTCTTTGCCTTTTTTTCCTGAAGAGTTTTAAGAAAATGCTACTGTTGCTATTGTTTTTTTTTTATAGTTCCTTTGTTCTTTCCCCACTGCCCCCAGCTAATACTTGTTGGGAAAAAAAAGGGGAAGAGATTGTGTATGCTCTAGTTTGATCTCACATTTTCAGCTGTAGTGGCTAAATAGTGGGAGAAGCTGAACATGGACAAGGCTGTTGGAGCAGTCCTCCTGTAGCAAGGAAGTATCTTGTGGCAGAGGATAACAAAGACCTTTTCTCTGCTACAGCCACCATTTGCCAGCCCCTAGCATCACTTTATGTCTCAGACTGATTTAGAAGGAATGTGATAGAATCTGTGGTAGCTGACATATGTGATAGCTGGCTCTCTGAAACTTTTGCTGCTGTGGCAGTGTTGGTTTAGGTTGCCTGATGTCACTTCCTTTCTGTTCTGAAGTGGATGTGGTTATACTACAGAAGTATTTTTGTCATTGCAGGGTATTTTGGTCAAGGAGCCTTCTGCCAATATAAACTGTCTGTGCAGAGTTAGGGTTTAGTAGAGTATCTGTGTAGCTACATCTCTTAGTCTACATTACATTTTGGGAGGCTGAAACTAGTGGCTCTAGTTATGGCCAGGTAGTGCCAAAGGGAAGGGTTTGTATGTTTGCACACCAGCTTTTGCTCTGTGTTATTCTGACTAGTGCTTGAGTGAGAACTGAGCCCTTACTATCACCTTCAAATTCAGTACAGCAGCCTTACTCTCACCTTCTATTATAGCTGCTTGTCCATGACATGGACAGCCTTGAAACACATCTCTCAGTCTGATGAGAGGAGATGGGGCATCATAATGTTTCAATGCAGTATTTCTGTTTTCCTCTCCTTCATAGGTCTTGTCCTTCCCTTATAATCCTACTTTGTAATGGGGGGGGTGGTGCAGTAGTGGCATTTATCAGTGGAAAACTGTGATCTGAAAGAAATGAGTACCCATACTCAAAGATAGAAATTACCTAATACCCATTTCTAGTGCTTGAAGTGCTTAAAAACCACTTTGTCCTGCTTATAGAGTGAGTTCTTTATTTTATGGAAGTGAAACTGTTTCTGGTATGCATATTTTAACTTATAATGTGTTTGACAGTCACACTATCATATGTCAGTTGCTGGAGCAGTCTAATAAATTCCACCTAAAGATTCAGACAGAAATATAATTGCCCGTAAGGAAAGCATTTATCTTTTGATCAACAAGTTTTAATTCTGAAGTTTTGTACCTCAGACATTAATACCTTAGTGCTAATTGTTTTCACATATAATATTTTGGTTTTACTGAGATGCATTAGAAATGTATATTTTGCAATTAGGAATTTTCTGGAATCTCTACTTGAAAAGCAGTAAGCTTTTCATAGCAAAAAAGCAATAGTGAGCAATGGAAGAGCACATAAAGTAAGGAACTACTGCTGGTTGGACTGCGAAACTGGCAAGTTGTGCTTTAGTTCAGCAATGCCCATTTATCAGTTGAGTTTTTCAGAAGTTTTAAAAGTGGTAGAAATGTGGGATATCTTTCTGTATTTATATTTATTCTGTCACAGTATCTGTCATCAGTTCTGTTTATACATGTAGAAATAGATTGCTTTGGTGAGATAAAATTCCTGGAAGAGACTACATTCCCTTTTTACCAAAGCCTTAACTGGCTGATTATGTCCTTCCGGTAAGAAAGTTACCAGAAATCATCTTAAGCAAAACTTTTTCTGACTTCTTTCCCTTTTCCATCTGGAAGCTATACTTGAACATCCTTTAACTATCATGTTAGCTTACATGAGCTAAATTTGACATGGCAAGTAGCACTGTCATCCTTAACTTCATATCATCATCAGTTGTTCCAGTTAGCATCAAGGTCCTTTAAATGTAGCAGGTTTTGTCTGCCCTAATCTTTTCACGTCACATTATTTTATACATATTAATAGACAATAATTTTGTGGTACAGACAAGGCTGACTTCAGCTGACTCTTCTCTTATTTTAATACAGAATTTCAGAGAAGAGAATCCTGTCTTAGCCCAGATGTCTCCAACCTTTGCAGCCCATAACCTATTATATCCATTACACTTTGTACTAACTTTGGAAGCTGTCTTATTTTTGCTGTGCTGGATAGCTGATCTGGCACATCCACTTCTCGGTTTTCCAAAGTAAACCCCATAATTCCCTCCCTGGCCATGGCCTGTCTTGTAGCATTACCTTAATTACTGCTTGGAAGTTAATTATGGTCATGCCAGCCCATAATTTTCTGTGCTTGTTTCGTAATTAGGTATTTCTTAGGGTATGGGAGCACAAGTGATACAATTTCAACCAAACAACCCTACCAGTGTATAGAACACGTTGGTTGGTTATTCAGTAATGGTCCTGTATGTACCGGGCAGTTTTGCTTTGAAACGTAAGAGAATTTCTTTCCCAGATTTTTTGTTTGGGTTGGTTTTAACTTGAAACATGACCATTGCTACCTATTGTAAAATGGAGCAACAAGTCCCTGAAGTTAACATAGTTGAAGAGGAAAATGGCAGCTACGATGTGGAAGATTACTCGTCCAAGCCTGCTATTAGTAAGCATGCTGATAAAATAACCTTAGAGGAGGAGGGTGGAGATGTGATGGACAAGCTGGTGAAAAATCCCAGTGACATTGCTGGCTGACTCTGGTGGATAATTCCCATTTGAAAGCCCTATTTCTTCTTCTGATGGGCAGAGCATAGACCAAACATTAGGTACCAAGAATAAAGTAACAGCATTGTTCTCATCCTGCTTATGAACCTCAGAGACAGATGGCATCATCAGTATCCTATGTAAATCTTCCACCCTCAAACTTACCAGCAATGGTAATAGGAAACTGGCAAAGAGCGAAAAATGGTGACTGCTCTAAGACAGACTCTCTTTAAGGTCGACTCCATGATGTCTGTGTAATTTCTGCTAGAGCTAGAATATAGATGGAACAATAAGCACCTCTTTTCAGTGTTAACAACTTACACTGTAAATTCGTATCTTAAAAACTTAAGTTTGATGGATGGAGGGCAGGCATCCCACCCTCACTGCAGGAAGTTTCCCCAAACATGTAGACAACTTCTCAGATTCCTCAGAGAGGGCAGCAAAAAATATACCAATGGTATACTGAGCTAAGGTTACATAAGAAAAACCTTTTTGACTGAAAATGTGACTGAACAGTCACCTGAATCAAGCTGCCTGGAGAGTCTTCATCCTTACTGATATTCAAAGCACAACTGGAGTTTGTGCAGCCCTGTGCAACCTGCTCTAGTAGAACCTTGTCTGACCAGCAAGTTTGGACTAGATGATCTTCAGAGGTCCCTACTCACCTCAGTGATCCTCTGATTTCAAAGTCACCTTTTCAAACATGGGTGAATCTTAGGCTCTTAAGTATTTCACTCATGTGGAAGTGGTATGTGGACTCTGAGTGCTTTGTAAAAGTCTGTCCTATGCTTAGTTACTTAGAAAATGGATCTTTCCAGAGACAATAGAGCAAAATGGTAGCTATGATCAGGTCTGATTCAAGGTGACCTTTGCTTGGCTGCATATGACCTAAAATGCTGTCATTTGGCTTTTCCTCTTTTATGACAGGGAGAAGCATAGAAGTGGTGAGTATCAGCATTGTTGCAAACCCAGGAAAGCAAAAATCCAGTGTGCACATTTGCTAACCTAAGGTTATTTGAGCAGAGGTTCTGCAGCATATCTAGGTGGGTTGCAGAGGTACATCTGACAGAGGTGTCAGGAAACATCCATTATAAGCATATGGGAAAATTACTAATAATTGAGTGGTCAATGGGAAAGCTTTAGCAGATGTTGTAGCAACATGCATTGCTGGCCTTCTGTGCCCTTGGAAAACTGTAGAAATCTTCTCCATTGATTCAGCATCTCTAGTAGGCAGATGATGAAATGTCACTGTTCTTCAAGCACAACATGCATGACCACCATTGTAATGGCCACTCTGGAGATACTTACAGCCTTCAGAGGCTACTGGAACACAGATGGGAAAAGGTTCATATCTGCTACTTCATATCTGCTCTTTTGTGTCTGCTGACAGGGAATTGCTTTTCACTGGCTACACGAAAGAGATTTATGGTGTTTACTCTCCATGAGTGCATGATATAACCTGTCTACCTCACATTGTCAATGTTTAGCAGGTGTTTGGAGATGCAGTTGGTACTGTGACTGGCTGAACTTCACCAGTGAGAGATTACTTGCATTGGAAGAAGGCATTTGAAACAATTCATAACTGTATAATTAAGTTAAGGTTGGTACTGTGCTTCTAACTGCTGTGGGTTACAAGGTTTGATTTTGTGGTGTGCTTGAAAAAGTGTCTTTTTCTTTCTCTGGTTATTTGTACACTTTAAAAGTCACCTCAATCGTTACGAGGGGTTTGGTCATGGGTCTTGAGGGGATGGGAAGGGAAATGGTGAAGGCCAAAGAGAGGTGTGATATTTCCACAAATACTTTTTCATAAGCATGTTTAAAGATCAGTGCCAGGAAGGGGTGAAGAGAAAAGCACGCACTGAAAGAATATAGAAATTAGAAGGGAATCTTGTTTTCATGTGGAGGAGCTGGTCAGTGAAATCAGATGAGTTATTGAAAGAAAATGTTTCAAAACTTAGACTTGCAGAGGTAGGTACATAGTTTGCTGGCATTTGGGGAGAAGAGGCAGGCATGGAGACTGTTTGAAAAATCTTATTTTTTGGTATTTTTACTTTTTGCTCACCAGTTTGTTCTTTGCACTGAAAAGAACAGTATTCTTGGATTAAGGATGCTGCTGTCAGCGCAGTCATCAGCTTTTGGGAATAACAGCTGCCAGGGGACATTCTGAAAAACCACATGGCTAAACTCTAGCCTAAAAACCATAAAATCTGAAAAGACCATGGCCCTGAACAAGCTGAAAATTGCTGAATTCTAGTCTGGTGCAGCACAATACCTAAACCTAGATAAAGAGAGGACAGGTATAAATAGGTAGTGGATTGATCAAGTTGTGACAAGGGATTACAGAGAAACAAAAGAGGTAGCGTGAGTCATTGTAAAAACATGATAAATAAGTATGGCTGGAGTCACAGAGCACTGGGGTTTTTTTTCCAAATGTCCCAGGCATTTAGGGTCCCAGACAGTAAGAGTCTGGATCTTGATGGGAATGTGGACAGGATGGAACAAATATCTGCTTCCCCAAAATTGCTGCACCAGCAAGTGAGCCAAGGACTTGGTTTAGAGTGGAGCAAGGGCACCTTGCAGAGGTGAGAATGAGTTAGCCAACTTTGGGGGCATATGTTTCCCCCCAAACATAACTCTCACCTGAACTACAGATAAGCTGCTTTTGGCTGCAGATACAGAATCTGGATTCCCACCCTTCCTCATCACCTGAAGAGCAGCTTGGGCAAACTTGCATTCACTGGCATGAAGAAGAAAGGCTATTTTGTGTTCTGCCTCAAACCCATCCTCTTGGGAGGCAGGTGTGTTGTTGGTTTTGGGGTTTTTTTCACCAGTATGAACACCTTGAGGAAGTAAGGTTGCTGACAGCCCACAGAAGCCATTACAGACCTAAAGTGAATCAAGGCAGGTAATCAAACTGATAGTGAGGCATCAGAAAGATGAATTGCAATTATTTATATTGTGTGGCAGCTAGAGTCCTCACCCACTCATGCTTGGCACTGTACAAAGCACACAATAGAGCATGATCCTTGCCCCACGGTCTTGCAGTCTAATGAGAGTTTGGACTGCTGCAACTTGTAGAAGTGAGAGCAGGGCCGAATTTTACTATCTGAGATCAGTAGTGCTGTTCACTTCTTGAATTACTTTGCTGTTTACAGGTCCACCAAAGGTTATGGTAATTGCTTATGTGGCCAAGCTGTTGCATGGCACAAGCATCTGTTCATACTTCAGCATACTAGAGTCGAAATTCTTGTTGACATGACCTGCTTGTCCTGTTGTGTATTCCTAAGGAATGTAATTATACTGCCCATTTGGGTGACTTAATTTCTCCTGCTTTTTCATTCTTACAGACTTATAAAAATTTTAGTACTGACGTAAAATCTGGGGTTTCTGATAAGTTGGCCTACTACTTCACAAAGAGAGTAATGTTATAAATAATGAATCGTGAAGCTTCAGGTCAATACCACTGAGATGACCACAGTGCAACCAAATGTTCTACTTACTGTGCATATGGAGCCACAAATCTGTATTTGGATTTTTAGAAATGCTCTTTCTAAAAAAAATCTGATAAAAGCAAATCATCCCAAACATGGCTGTCCCATACATGTAAGCTGGGCTTTTCCTAACTTGTTTCCAATCATGCTGAAACATGCTCAAATGATCAGTGATCTCTTTCAACTTTTACAACCAAAAATTAATTAGCTGTTTCAGGAACAGATAGTGATTCAGATTCAGGATGTTTCTTTTTCCTCACTACTCTGATCTTGCATACCTCCAAATCTGCTGACAGTATTTTGTGTAGCTCTATTTTATGTAGGATATCATGCCAATGATTTTCTGTTCTGCATTTCTGGTGAGGACAAGTTTCCTGTGTATCTCCATTTCTCCATCCTGCTGTTGTCACTTGCAGTGTCCTTCCCTACTGTTCTCATTTCTTCCTTCCCACACACCTCCCTTCTCGCAGGTTCACAGCATGATTTCAACCTAAAGCCTAGCCAAGAGCTCATGTGCAAGAGGACGTCAGTAGGATGTCTGGATGCAGTTTGCAACCATGGCAAGTTGCAGTGACCATGATCCAACTTGACAGAAAGAATAAAGCTTCCCACTCAGTACTTCTCCCTAGGATCTAGCAAAGATTGTGAGGCAACTTCATGGCTACCATGGGAGGAAGGTCTCTGACATATGGTCATAGCCCTAAAGGAGGCTAAACTGTAGGCACAACATCAAGCATACTTCCTGCAGCGCATTCAGATGCAAAATAAGATTCTTTCCCAGCCAATCCAGGAAATGTAATGGGCAGTCCTAACCTTGCTCACCCTTCCCTTTGCTTCCACTGCTTCCACAATTCAGATTTAAATAGGCACAGAGCGCCTCTTAGCAACTTGTTAAAAACAGAATTCCCCCTGCAGTTCATTTTTTCTTTTCCACCAGAAGTTGCATGGTGCCCATAGAGATACATCTGTGCTCCTCCATGCCTCTACCCCAATCTGCGAGGCTGCAGCCTCTGCTCTGCATTAGCAGCCTTGCTTGAGCTTGGCATGTGCTGTACACTTGGTAGAATTTATTAACATTCCCTTTGTGATCAGGCTGTGTGAAAGCCCAGCAAAGAGGAAGGTAGTCACCCACTTATGTTGATAGTTCTCCAGCGGCCAGCTTTCCCACCCTGTTGTCCCAGCTCTTTTCAGCCAGTTGCACCATATTTAGGGCAAATTTGAAGCTCAGCCAAGCTGACAGTCAAAGTTCCCCTCGATATAGCCTCTAACAGCAGGAGGCTCCCGATGGTGTTGTCATTCTTGTGCCTACTGCTCAGGCTTTTATTTTTTGCCCTAACACATGGGATATGCTAATCATGAGATGAGAGAATGGGTGGTTCTTAGATATGCATCATGAAATATGATACACATACAGATTTTGATTTTCCTTTACGAAGCATAGCAGCTGAAGCAGTGGTCCCATCCAGTGAAGTGTCATGGTTTCTAGTCCACTTTCCTCTTTTAAACTGCTTGTGTATTCCTGAAACTTCTCCTATCTGAAGTACTCCAGGCTTTGTCTCTGGTAATCAAAACCAACCAGTTTTCTTTTTCCCACTTTCCTTCGCAAAATCACTGATGAGGGGAAAAAAGTCAGTCTCTCAAAAGCAAATCAGGCAAGTTACAGTTTGTTAGCTGTGCATGCAGGGTAACTTCATTATAGAAACTGAAACACAGCATGGAAGCAACCTTTGGTCAGGCGTCATTTCCATGTTTCATTGCCACTGGCTTTGTCTTCATTAGTCTCCCTGCCAAATGGTCAATGTGTGCACTTGCTGATTGATTCATTGAAGTTAACCTGGTCTAGTGGAAGGTGTCCTTGCCCATGGTGGGGGGGCTGGAACTACATGATCTTTCAAGGTTTTTTCCAACCCAAACCATTTTATGATTCCATGATTTACTCTTCTTAGTGTGAAACAGTCACTGTAGGAAAACTTTGCACAGTAATCAGGAGCATTTTTAAGGGTTGCATAGGTTAAACTTCACTTAATCTTCAGTGACTGAGTTTCAGTATGTCTATGAGCTTCATTTGCTGTAGCTATACTTAGTATTAATTGACTGTAACATGGATGCGGGAATTAGCCCTCAGCCCCCAAGCTGGCACTGAAGTTGTTGACGTCACTGCATCTCAGTCCTCAGCTACTGGAGCTGAGTATGAAGAGAGACGGGACTGGCCAGTTCCATCAGCAGCTGAGGCTGGTTTGCAGTAACTTGAGCCTCCCAGAAGGGCATTGTGATACCACCAGGCAGCCTCTAATCCTGTCCTCGATTGGGACAGAGCAGGGACTGCTGGGTTCTGCAAAGCAGCTTTACCTGGGCAGAATCCTTCACATGGAGGGATCTCCTGCAGCCTGAGCATTACTGCAGGAGCAGAAGGACACAAAAGCAGCCTGGTAGCTCCGAGGATCTGGCTCCCCGACTTCAGTGGGCGTGGGGGAAGTCTGGGGTCAGAGGCCCAAACCCAGGCATGTCAGTTCTCTCTTCCTCTTTCCCATATCCGACTCGCATCTCCTTCCCACTTCCACAACAGCTCCTGGATGTTTGGGGAGTCAACTGAACGTTGCCTTCCTGGCTGTCCGCCGCGAGGGCATGGGGGATGAGGTAATGTGGGAAAATGGGTCCAGTGGAGCCAAGAGGAATGTGGAATTTGGGCAACAGCCAAATTAAGATTACTTTTATATGGCCATCTGCACCTGTGTTTATGGGGGTGGGGATATTTGAGGCTGTTGGACTGACTCAGCAGTTGCACATACAAAGGCTGGCAAGGTTTCTCCCCTCTCTTCTGTCTGCTCTGTGTCTCTGCCAATATGCTATCGTTCCCATCCAGGTGCAAGTAATCTCTATTGAGAAATCAGAAAAACTCATCCCAGGAGATGATGTGAGACTGATAGCGGAGTCATACACTGGCTATTTGTGAAAAACACGCCTGTCCTTAAAGCTTTGTGTCCTGGAACTGGGAGCAGGGAGAACACCGGAGATAGTTTTCTGAAAGCCCCATCCTGGTTTCTACAGAGGCCCATAAAAGGAGGGTCTACAGTAGCAATCTGCTGTCTCCACAGTGCCTGTGGTGACTTGTCTGTGTTGTGACCATCTCAGAAGGTCTTTTTTAAGTCTCAGCTGCAGCTTGGCCCTATAATGCAAATAGAAATGGAAACCATTGGATTTTTTTATGCACTACCAGAAGTGTGCTTGGACCTCTGAAGGCAAAAAAGGGCCAGCTATGTTTTCCAGGCAGCCTGTGCTCTTGAAACAAACCAAAAAACAAGAGCATAGATGGATGTAGAAGAAAACGAGATAATGGGGAAAATCAAAGCAAGAAAAATGCAGTTTTTTTTTTTTTATAAAGATAGGTTTTGTGTGGAAAAACGCTTGTAGTTAAGTTTGCCAGACAATTTCCATTACTTCTAACTTAATCATGATAAAAACTGTAGCCTGCATTTTTCCATGTGAGGAGTTACTTTCCTATCTGAATTTTTCAGGATGTAACTTTGGAACCACACATCAGCCATGTATAAAAACTGGATCATCAGAGACCATATCTTTTGATATCAGAAGTTTTCCAACACCTTCATCCTTAGACCAAGGGGCTGCATTTGGGCAAAGAGATGGTGTTGTATAGGGTTATGTCTTTTGCTGGTCTTTTATTTTCAAGCTATAGAGGTTGGCTAACTTGCAAGCTTCTGAAATCCTTAGTTGCCCCAGGCTCTGGGCAGGCTTGTTAGAAGTGGGCAGCTGGTTCCATTGGTCCTGCAGAGGTAATGCCACTCCAGCCCAGCCTCAGTGAGGACTGAATTACAACCAGTCCTCAAAAAGACTGAGAAGAAAGGGCAACTGTGACTTTTGATGACATTGCTCTCCACATTGCTGGGGATTTCTGTGGTTGTACAGGAACTGCAAGTAGTGTATGTGTCTGTGCAGGTATACCTTTCAGTGATTTAGCTCAAGATCTTGTATTAAGCAACATGGTTTTGTCTTCTTTGCAAGGTGACCGATGATATTCTTGAGTTAATAGTCCATTTGCTCTCCCTTTTTACCTCCACATTTTTCCTTGTAGCATCTCAGAGTAGCAGAGATCAAACACATCTACAGAATTTTAAAACAGCATGCTTTTCTAAAAAGTTATTTTCAACTTTATTGCAACAAGCAGCAGATTAAACTGATGTGTTGTGTGCACAGACGATCAGCTTTGTTGCCTATGACAAGTGGAATACCAACCTTCAGATGAATATGAACCCTGTGAAGGAGGCATCTCTTCCCAGGCAGGACTCAAGTCCTTTCATGCCTTTATGGCACTGAGACATGCCAGAGTTTTGGTCCTATGTTCCTTGGGAAAGCTAAACTTAAGCATAGGACCCAAAATCTAAAACTTTTATTAGAGGTGGACACTTGACAATCTATTGCTTTGGAGTTGTTACAAACCTGGTTCTTCCGTGCCGTTAACCTTTTTCTTGGTGGCGTCCAGTGAGCGTAGCGGAGAAGAAAGGAACAACTGCATGGAAGTAAGTGGATAAGGATGCAGCACAGAGATTGTTAAGAATGGATCTAGAGTCCCCTGTGAGTTGTTGGGCCAGGAAAAGGCTGACCAGGGGATATGGGAACATGCAAGGCAGAAAAGGCAGCAGAGAGGGGAGTCTCTGACAGAGACAAAAAGGAGGTGAGGATTGAAGCCTGTGGACAGACTTGACAACATGGTGAAAGGCAGAAGGGGTCAGGCTTAGGGTTTCCAGGGTATCTAGGACTGTGGATATTCCTGTGAATCCCAGGATTCAGCATTTCCTTCCTCAACCTCAGCATTTAGCAAATAGCTGTGAATCACAGCAGAAAAGTGTGCCTTTTCAGCTTTTCCTAGTAACCAGCCTTCTTCAGCTCTTAGAATACAGGCTCTGCTTTAGAGAGCGTGTGCACTACTGGTACATGGATTTCTAGGTCCCATGTGCCAAGAGTGAGAAACTGAGAGGTGACTTTCATGCCTTCAGGGCACAGTGGACTGATAGGAATCAGCTGAAATAAAACCAGGAGCTCAGTTTGCTTCTAGGCAGCTTTAGGGAAAGGGTCACTGAACTCAGACCAGCACTCCAAGCTGCTGGTGCCATTTCTCTTCAGCTCAACTGCACTGAATTCTTTAAAAGCTATAATTATTTTCTAATTCACTGGTCAGCTTTTGGGGAACAACACAAGACTTTCAAGCTTCTCTCCCCCAGCCCTTCAAAAAAAGATTATACAGTGATTGAGGTAATGTAGGCGGCAGTATTGCTTGTGCCTCTTGGTTTGCAACATGGGAAGATTTTCCATATGTATGGAATAGGCCTCACTAGTTTCTACACCCTCCTCTGCATTGCAATCAACTAAGGTAAATCAGGGACAGGCAGAAATTCGGAATGCTGTAACAAGCTCCTTGTCTGTAATGGTTTTACTGTCTTTTGGTAGATACCAACCTGACATGGAAATCATACATTGCTGTTGCACTCTAGCTCTCTTCAATGTGAGGTACTTGAAATAATACTAATAATCATGACCACAAAATTACCAATTTCATGTTATCTGCCATGGGAATTCCACTATCTTCAGTGAGGTGATTGTGTTACCCAGAAATGAACTGTCAGAGAGAAAATATCCAAGTAAACAAGCATATGCTTAGTGACCTAATTAAGCAGAATGTTTAAATTCTATTCAAGTAGAGGCCATTTCAGTTTATTTCCTGCTCTGCATTTTAATTTTGCTGTCAGAAGTATAAACCACTGGCTGTGGAGTTTTTGTCTCTTAACAACTAACCCTGTCAGAACTCAAAAATGCAATTAAGATCTGAGATGTCAAGCAGTACGAGCAAACCTTGCTCTTTAGAGAAAAGTGCAAATGAGAATTATTCATCTGATCTCATCTTAGTTCCCTATTATTTTCCACATCATCTAGTAACTCAGTTAAGTAGCCTATATGCTTTGGAATGGTGAAGTGTTTTTTAATAAAGTTCATTATTCAGTTCATAGAATCATAGAATAGTTAGGGTTGGAAAGGACCTTAAGATCATCAGGGACACCTCACACTAAACTATTCCACCCAAGGCTTTGTTCAACCTGGCCTTGAACACTGCCAGGGATGGAGCATTCACAACTTCCTTGGGCAACCCATTCCAGTGCCTCACCACCCTCACAGGAAAGAATTTCTTCCTTATATCCAATCTAAACTTCCCCTGTTTAAGTTTGAGCCCATTACCCCTTGTCCTGTCACTACAGTCCCTAGTGAAGTGTTCCCTCCCCAGCATCCCTATAGACCCCCTTCAGATACTGGAAGGCTGCTATGAGGTCTCCATACAGCCTTCTCTTCTCCAGGCTGAACAGCCCCAACTTTCTCAGCCTGTCTTCATATGGGAGGTGCTCCAGTCCCCTGATCATCCTCATGGCCCTCCTCTGGACTTGTTCCAACAGCTCTGTGTCCTTTTTATGTTGAGGACACCAGAACTGCACACAATACTCCAGGTGAGGTCTCTGTACGAGAGCAGAGTAGAGGGGCAGGATCACCTCCTTGGACCTGCTGGTCAAGCTCCTTTAGATTCAGCCCAGGATATGGTTGGCTTTCTGGGCTGCAGGCGCACACTGCAGTCGGCTCATGTTCATTTTCTCATCGACCACCACCCCCAAGTCCTTCTCCGCAGGGCTGCTCTGAATCTCCTCTCTGTCCAACCTGTAGCTGTGCCTGGAATTGCTCCAACCCAGGTGTAGGACCTTGCCCTTGTCATGGTTAAACTTCATGAGGTTGGCATCAGCCCACCTCACAAGCGTGTCAAGTTCATTGCAATATATAAGAAAATAGCCACAATATAGTGCTTTATCATAATTTCTTGTGTGATATCAGAGCAATGGGGTGTAACGTTAGTAGCAAAGCAAAACCGTTAATAGAGCAAAATTGTTTTGAGGTCAGTTCCTGCTGGGATGCAGGGTTGTGCTGCCAGACTCAGCATGGCCTCAAAAAAAAAAAAGCCTCTCCACATCTCTGCCAGTGGATGTGCAGAAGTGAGGCATAAATAGGCATGCACAATAGGTCTGTGCACAGCTTAACCCAGGCTTGTATGTCTGTGAGCTTAAATTTGTCCAAAAGCAACATTTAAAAGTGAGAAGAGTGGTATGAAATTGATGGGGAAAGGCAGAATTCACCAGTTAAGAGGACAGAGATGGAGAAGTTTGATGCCATGGGTATATAAATAAGTGCAATGTGACAAAGAAGCAGCATTTTCAGGATGTGTTGTCAGTTCGTTTTCTAGGCAACATGTTGGTTACACACGGTAGCAGAGTGTAGTAAAATGGCATCTATTTATATATAAGTAATTAGGGAAGCATGCAGCTTTCAGAAAAGAACATGCATTTAGTCTCATGCTGTTGTTGTGGTCCTGCTACTGAAAAGTGACTGCTGTTTGAGCTGCCCCTCAGCTGGGGTAGTCCTGCAAGAGCAGCACAGGCTTCAGTGGATATATTCCCATTAGGTCTGAAGCCTGTTAAATCAGCACTAGAAATTTCCATCAATGACAAAGTTCAGCTCTAAGTCAGTGATGTTACACACTTTGGGGACAGAAAGGGTCTATATGTATCGGTGCACGATTTCATAAATATGAAATAAGCTTTTATTTATTTATTTAGTCTATTGGATTTGCTATAAATCACTTAAATAGAATAGTAGGAAAGTATGCCCTGTTCTGTAACAGGAATATATTTGCAATCATCATAAAAGAGTACCATTTCATTGAGATGAATCACATCAGTGAGTCCATCAGTTAACCAGTTAAACAGGCATGAAGCCTGATGAGTGGTTTATAGTCACTTTGAAATATGGTAGTATGGTTATTTATATTAATAGGCACATAGTAGCTTCTTAATGCACAGGAACACAAAATTTGTATAGGTATGTTTGTGTTTATATACATATTTATACACTTGTAGTTTAATAAATAAACCAGGAATGCAGCCACACTCATGTTCAGCTCTTATTTCCAGCCTTTCAATATGAGTAGGATCATCTGAGCCAAACGTGAGGAGGACTCTTCCTCTCAGATCCTTCTGCTTGCATAGGAGAAAGCTTCAGTGGTGAGGGGGGGAAGTCTTTTAAATTAATTCCTCAGGCTTCTCCCAGCCTCGATCTTTCCTCTTTTGATGTCCTCAGATGCTCCCAAGGACTTTGGGGGCTGTTTGAGCTCAGCTCAGAGCTGCCTGCCAGTCCTATTGGGTGCCATTTCCTCTTCAAAGAGCTATTCCTGCAGCTGCTCCCTTCTGCGCAGGGAGCGGAAGCCTTTGAAATTGCTGCAGCTTTGCTGCACAGACTGTTGGAACAGCTCGCATCAAAAAGGAGAGGAGGAGAAGTGCTTGTATCTGTTTAAATTAATTATAGAGGCTCCGGCAGAAATGTGAAGGCAGGCAGAGAGAGGAGACCTGATTTGTGGGGTACTTCTAAGAAAATCGATTGCTAATCTGTGCATTGACTTTCTGCTCCCTGTGCAAAATGAAGCAGCCATGCCAAAAATTCTTTTAACAGGAAATATTCTCCGATGGGACAGGCAGACAACGTGTGAGCAGCTCAGTAGCTGCTGCAATGCTGCTAGGGAGCACCATGGGGAGGTTAAATCTTCAACTGCTTTAAAAATGGTGAGGTCCAAACCTATAAACAACATGAACAATTCACTTTAAAAAGCACTCCTGAGACATCATAGCTTTACTTTCTGGCTGGGCACTCTCTGAAGCTGCCCTGATCTACTGGAGGGACTTGTGTGGCCCTGCAGCAGCCCAGAAACCAGGCACCATAGAAGCTCTCCTTCTCTTTCAGGGCGTCTTCCAGCTCATGGGAGCACATGTAAGCACAGAGTGCTCACGCATGAGCTATGGGGAATAGGGTATCTTCAGGTGAGCATGAGATGTGCTCCTCAGCCCCATGATGAAGACTGTGAATTGTCTAGAACATGCTGAAAACCAGAAAGATTGAAGGAGGTTGGGGAGTTGGTTTTTTTTTTGCCTTCAAGTCAGCTTTGTTACTTCCAGGTGTGATGGAAGGGAAGATAAATCTGTGCCTACGTGAGGCACTGATCAGGCTGACAGTGTTGAACTGTTCTGACCAGGAAAGCTGCAAAAGGGCCTGTGTACAGCAGAGTATTTGCACCCTTCCCAGCAGCCCTGTCAGGCTGAGGCTTACAGCAAGTGCCTGCAGTTCTGTACATCAAATGAGAGAGAGAGATTATGCAGCATCCACCTTAAGAGGAGTTTGAGCTACAGTGTCCTTGACTGTGTGGTGCCAGCATCCTTCATGTGAAGTCACCAGAAGCAATGAGCTCAGGTTCAAATGTTATGCTAAAAAGTAGGTTCGCCCTTAGCTGTAAGATTTATCATAAGTTTTGCCTGAAAGAAGCTGACTTACAGGAAGGTGCCTGGTCTGCATGTCTGATTAGAGAAAAGAGGCATATTTCCCCCTCTTTTTTTTATTCCTTTGGCCTATCTTAGCCTGTGTATGTAGAATACTCCATGAATATTAGCTTAGCAACAGCAGTGCTTAGATAACGCTTTCAGTCACACAGGCAGTCTTTGAAAAGATACGGTTTGGATTTGGTTACTTCACACATTCCTCAGCCTTGGTTCAGATCTGCTGTTGCTTTGTTTTAGGGTGCTCTAGGGACAAGGTGACAGGCAGAAACTGATCTAAAGTGTCAGATGCAGGACGGATCTTGTGGTATAAACCTCTTATCTGGTATGTCCTTATTCACCATTTGCTGCTTGCAAAGATGAAACGGCCTTTTAGCCACAGGGTCTCTGGTTCCTTGTCTCAGCTATGGGGCTTGAGCTGATGCTAGTTTTAGAATCATAGCAGAGTTGAAAATGAGGAAATACTGGAATAATGCTGTCCTGACGTCTGAGGATCAGGAGAGGTTCAGCAAACCTTTAAGGTGTGTACACCACTTTAGGAAAAGTGACTATACTGATATTAATCAGTAGCTAATATTTAGGAGGCAAAAGCAGGGTTCTGAGCTCCTCATACTAAAAAGAAGTGTTGAAGATGCTGGTCTTGGATGCTTTTGAAATTGCTGGCCCTTTATGGAAGAAAAGGCATTTTCTGGATTTGGCTTGCAGAATTCTTCTCCTATTCTTTTGCTGAGCTGTGAGGCACAGGTTAGTTTGGGGCAATAATGGAGGTGGCTTTTCTCATAATTTACCAGTCTTGATAGCATATTCTGTCTGCAGTGTTTTTCTCTGCCTGGTACATTTGGCTGTGCTAAATCAGAGTGAATTTATAATCTTTTGCTTTTGGAGGGGGTGGTGGGAAGGCAGATGACTACAGTACCTCTTATAGAATATTATTATAAAAGAAGTGTGAATTACCTCCTAGCCTCTCATGCTGTTGAAAAATTGATTTGAATGACATTTTCAAGGTGTTGTTTCTAAGACATTCAGCAATTGCCATTCATCCATGAATGGTTAGTGAGATGAATAACAAAAATTGGTTTAGGATTCATAGGAGGAAGTGTTAAAAAGTAACATTTGGCAAAAAACACTTGCTGTGCTGAATTCTGTTGTATATCTAAACTGTACCAAGGTTATCTAAGTGGTTTTAGATAATCCAGCCATTGTGAAAAAAAATTATTTGAGAAGAGGCAACATCATTTCCATTTGTATGTGGACTGTAAGAGTTATTCAACTGTGTCAAATGCAATACAATATTGTGGCAACATGGCTTTGAAGAAAATAAAGAAAGCTTTCCTTGCTGGCCATTCCTTAGGCAGGTAAAATATAGCAACACTGCCTTCAAGTTAACTAATCATTTCAGCAAACAAATGTCAGAATTCACACATGATAAAGAGAAAGGAGGGAAAGGTGAGTGAATCTTAGAGGAGTTCATCTTTGAGTGAAAACCTTGAGAATAATTGACCTTCCAGGAAGCACATATATTTACTGTGTGCTTGCATGTAGGCTTTAACAAAAACCTACAGCGCTTTTCTTTCTGAAAATATTACAAAGAGATGTTGTACCTCAAGAAGCCAACCTGCGTCATCAGGATCTTAAGAAGATTCATGTAGCTCTCTTAAATACATGCTTATAGTGAAATCAACAACATCTGTTATTTTGGAGGTGCACGACATTTTAAGATTGCTGCTATCTTAGGTTTAAAATGGTAGGATTTTTATATGTGTAAGATACACTAATGTGTTTCTGTATGGAAGTTACTAAAGTACATTTGTAAGGTACATCATTAAAGTGCATTATGTAACATGATGAGTTTTAAAATTTTGTACTAACTGGCACTTTATGGGTGGAAAGTATCAAAAGCTGAATAGAATAATTAAAAGCTATTCCAACAGAAGATGAGCTTCTCTCATTACCTAGAACCTTCTTTTTTATAATTGTTGTCTAAATCTGTTTTTTCATCAAAACTTAAACTTCAGTGGTTTGGATTTTTACAGTTATGGAGTTTTTTCCTCCCATTTTATGCTTCTCCCCATGATTTCCCCTTTTTCATGTCTGTAAATGCAAAAAAAAAAAAAAGTGATTTCCATAGACTTTCCTCATCTTTCATTCTCTCTTAAAAAGAGATTAAAAAGAATGAAGAGTTGAAACAGAAATGAGAAAATGCTGGAAATCTGTATATCTTCTCTTTGAAATATACAGCTTGTGTGTTACATATTCAGACTGTGTCAGCCTCCAGGCCAAGATACATCCTACACAAATATCATTAGCAGTGCGGAGCTTTCATCTTACCAGGTTCCCAAAACTTAGCATCTCTCCCAAAGCAATCAGTATAACAAATATTTTTCAGTTCCTTACAAGAAGGACTGTTTTCTTATGCTAAAAGAATAGGCTCCTAAGGAAATGCTAAGAGCACTTAATAAAAAAGTCTTCTTCCACCTATCCTCTTCTGTAACGTCTGTTTACAGAGCTCTCTTTGACTCATATGTTCTCCATCTGTTCTGTTATGTCTGTCTGTATGCTTTTGCCTCACATACACCCGCTTGCGATACAAGGTAAGGTGCTCATCTCTCACTGAGAAGCAAGCAGGGAGCAAAAATAGTTTCTGCCATATTAATTGCAAGAGCTGCCATATTAACTGCAATGCCATATTAACTGCATATTTCTGCCATATTAACTGCAATGAACTGCGTTTGTGATGTGCAGTGCATTGTCTCTAAGTGGTTTCTGCTCTTTGCCTTGCCTTTTATGTTCCCTGAGTGATTGGTTGGTTTGGGTTTTGCCACTGCTTCCTTTTTCTTTTTTTTTTTTTTTTTTTTTTTTTTTTGAAGATTCAGAAAATCCTTACTTC
>NDXB01008793.1:19249-164286 GCA_002631895.1 Agapornis roseicollis
GTGAGATTTCCTCACAGTTTCCCCTTCTCCCTTTCCTCTCCATGGGATGCATGCCCACTGCCTGAGGCCACCAATTCACCTGTGTCCAGCTGGGCATCTGCATCCTCCGGGAATGCTATAACCCTAACATTTACAGATTGCTTGGGGGATGTAGGCTGAGGAATTTTAAAATATTCTCTAGAGCATTTCACTCCATTTGTTGCCTCAGTTGTTCTCTTGTCAATTCAAGCAAGGAGCAGTAAGAGATGAGTATATTTTTCTTCCTTGCTCCTTTTTGTATGTGGAGCTAAATTAGATCTCTGTGCTGCAACTGGGCTATAAAAGGGGCTTCAATGCAGGCAGGGCAGGTGATTCAAAACAAAAGGCCTTGATTGAAGTGGTTACAATACACAGAACCACTAATGTTATTCTGGGCCATTCAGGGTGGTTTATGGCATTGTACAACAACAAGCAAAGATGAAACTCACTGTGATTACTGACTCAAGAAATTTTTTCTTCAATTTATTTTCTCCCACTCATTTAAGAAATTTAATTTAAAGGTTGGGAACATTTCTGTGACTTTTCTTTTCTTTTCTTTTTTTTTTTTTTTTTTTTTTTTTCCTGTTCTTGGAAGACTGAGAAAATACTGCCTTTCACAGCATTAAAAACACAAACGATAACGATGTGGTTCATTTACTTTTCTCCCACTCAATGTTTTAAACTTGAGTGTCCTTAACCAAGAATGCTTTTTCTCCAGCTTTCATGATCTGTCCACCTTGGAGGACTTCACAGCTGCACTGTCTCTGGAAAGCCTGCTTTTCACTGTGGTAATGAATGAAGTGGTAGCTTCTCTTGTGTCTGGTACTGGAATAGAGCATGAAGAAGGAAGACAGAACAAGACAGGGAATTTCTTCCCTACCAAAAGCCAGACATGCACTGATGAAGTCCTTGTTCACATCCATCTTCACTTTGTGCATCCCAAATAGAGAAGCAGAGTAGTATCCAGGCAATGTGAGGCTGGAAGCAGGAAGGAAAAGAGAGATTTTATAGAGAAAAGACAGGTGAAAAATAAGAAAAGAAGGAGCCCTTCAGGTGGTGGTGGCTTATCCTGAATAAAGTCAGAACTGGAGGTTTCCCTGCTCTCCATACAAACAGGGCACCAAAATGGTAGTTGAAGTGATTTAGGAGTCCGTAGAGGGTTTCAAGCATGGCATAATGTGCTGAAGACTGTTGCTGTATTACAATTAATCTAATTTTTGTTTTCCCGCTTTCAGTTTGAAAGACTATTAAATACATCTGGAATTGGTAAATGAATGGACTGCCATTTGCAAATCCTCACATAAAATGAAAGGATGTGGCTTCCTATTAAATGGGAGATTATTACTGCCCCAGTATAGGCAGCACATTAGCAATGGGTCCAGTAGACTTAAGGAGCTTTCTAAATGCTTTGACAAATAGAGTGCTAATGTCCTTGATTGAAAATCAGTTTTAGCAAGATCTTCCAAGTATTTTCTCCTATTTCACACATATTCAATCTCACTAGGTGCATCTCTTCTCCACAAAGGAATACTAGTACTCATTAGGACGTGTTTTCAACATCACTGGTCAATAACTTTACCACCAGAGCTTGCCACATACTAAATTCAGACTACTTTTTAAAGAAAAATGGCTTTTTGGGTGTAATAAAATAAATACTTCAATTATTTTTTAAGGGCAAAACTAGAATTGTGGATTTCTTTAAAGATTAAAAAAAAAAAGTAGATTTTTGTATTAATCCTCTCCCCACAAAAGCAGTGGTAAATAATTGATTTAATACAATGTCTGCAATTCTCAACTCTCAGACAAGGATTTACTGGATAGAGGAGCTGTTGACCTCTCCCAGATGCACAGTGAGAATGCCTCTCCACTTCTTGGCTAAAACAGTCCAAGTACACTGGGCAAGTACATCGGAGAGCTCCTTCAGTCCCTCTCAGATGAAGGCAGTGGTTGCAGTGTTATGCCTCGAGTCACCAGCACCAGGCTGTGAAGTAGAGCTCAGGTGGGTGCCCTCATGTCCATTCTCCCTGGCGTGGAGGAAGGACCTTCTGCCTCGAGAAGGAAGCTTATGTCTCAGCTACCAGAAGAGAAGGATCAATAGAGAAGGTTTCCTGAAGGATCCAAGCACAGCTCTAAATGCTGCTGCTTATGTCCTGTGTGCAAATTTACAGGTTTGATAGCTCAGTTTTCTTTTTAAAACACTGGCAGTGCTTTCCTGCCTTACAGGAGTGCTAGAGGCTGGTTGGTGTTTGCTATGTTCCCAGCTGTTGTGTGGGAGAGATGGAGTATTTGTTTAGACAGCAGTTGTGGCATAGAGGTTTGTAGTATGTTCATAGCCACCATGAGGTCATCCACTAATGTGGCTAGAGTCATTTCAGCCCCTTGACCCTATCCAAAGGCAGACTGGAGGAGGACACCAAAATGCAGTTTCTGTTAACTTCTTCAGGCTTGTATGCTTTCCTAAAGGTATTGTCGATTTTTCCCGGGAAGAGGAGATTGGAAACCGTGCAGGGACTCCTTCCCAAATATCATTGTGATGTTCCTGGCTCTCAATGCTACGCCTGCATCCTTTCTGCTTCCCAAGATGTGCCTAGCTGAAGGCATGCCATGAATCCTTGAATCTCAACTGTATGAGTCACTGGGATTCATGCTGCTAAGCCTGGGCTCAAATTCATAGACCCTGTCTAAAGTTGCTGTGAAGCTGAAGTCCATTAGTTTTAAGCTCCCAGTTGTTCTCTGCTTTCACCAGCAGAGAGGGGTCAGAACAAGAATAAAGTTCACGGGCAACAGTCCAAGTGTTCCTCTGGCCTTTTTGTGTTCTCTCTAGCATGTCTTCATTGACATTTAGAGAGGGAGGTGGGTTCACATTTAATATAAAGGTTTGAAATAATCTGCTTTGATTGGGGGCCTAAACTATTGGATTTTATCCACATAATTTTCTTCTCTTGCTGCCATGAGTGTATGAGGTCAGTACATTTAAGCCCATAAGTAGCTGTGGACTTCCTACCAGAACAGTTCTGATTTTGACCTCTGGACAGGGGACCAGTGTGGTGATGTGGGATCACCAACACCCACATTCCAATACAAAATCCATCAGTGACTGCCTGTCACCTTGGTTTACACAAGATGCTGTTTCTTTCTTGCATGCATTTCTTTGCTGGTAAAGTGCTTTTATTTTTTCTCCACTGTCTCACAGAAATAAGGGTTAACTGAAATGTTCATAAAGCATACTGACAGCAAGAAGTTATTTTAATTATTAATACAACTAATGTTCATACCACCATCAAGGAATTACATTGTGGTAATTCCTGCTCATCCCATAGCGGCTCTGGGTTACCAAGGGTCTCTGTACTCTTTGTCCCAGTTTGCTAAGAAGTCTGGGGTTTTGGTTTGGTTTGGTTTTGTTTTGTTTTTTCAGTGAAATGGCAAAAATGGTAAGTGGTATTGCTGAGATGAGAAAGCAGGATCATGCACTGGGGAATGGAGAGCTGTTTGAAGTTCAAGATTTGTTTAAGGACCGTAGTATAGTGTCAAGTCTTTTTATAGTATTCCTACAGCTATTGGACATTTCGTCAGTGCAACAGGCATTTCTTTATGTTTTAATTTTGTTCTATAGAAGGGAGCATTAAGAAGTTGGTTACAGGACTAAAGAAGACTGCTCAACAAGGTGGGCTAATAGGTCAAGTGTTAAAACACTAATACCAGTGTACTGACAGGTACCTTCTGCAGAAATGCCAATGCAAGGTTTAGCAACCCAGTAAAAACGTACCACAGCAGCCGCAGCATCAGAGGAGAAACAAAAGTGCTGAGCACACAGTCTAGTGTAGGTGTGCATTATGTACCCTTTCTGCCCAGCACTGCTGCCAATCAAGTGGGCTGGTTTCGATCACTTTAGCTGTTGTTGCTGAAAATAACACTGGCACAAGATCCCACCTAAAAACTTGCAGAAGTGAATTATACATGTGAGTGCCCCTAAGCAGCAGTGCTTAACTGCTTGCTAGGGGTGGCTCTGGGGGCTTGCAGGAAAAACAACCCTATTGGTGGGGGAAAAAAAATTACCCTGGGAAGCATGCGATGAATAAACCACCAGTATTACACAAGTCTCTTCTTCTGGCATGCCTTTGCAATGCTCTTAACTCAGTCCTCTATCAGGCTATCAGTCCGTCTATCAGTCCAGGCTGTCCTTGCTTTTCTCCACCATATCATTGTCCTGACTTGGTGCAGACCCAAATCTAAAATCTCTGCTCTTCTCAAGAGATTTCCTTCTCTTGCCCAGCTTGTTGTGCCCACCATGCTGGCTGGCTCCCACACCTGCACTCCAGCTGTGTGCACTTGGGGCGATTCTCTGGTCTTTCCCTTAGCAGTGAGGTTATCCTTACTGCTCCCTCCCAGGGAAAAATATCACTGCTGTGGAGTTGGACTGCTCTTAATTAAATGTGCATTTTTCCCTTTCCAACAGCTGTCATTCTGCAGTATAAGGCCTCTGTCAATCAGACAGTCTCAGGCAGCTCATGATCACTGTTATTCCTCTTCAGTGACACATACATAGTGATCTTGCTTGTTTGTAAAGGTTTACTCTGCAATTCTTGCACTTGTAGTCACTCCAAGTGTTTTAGTTGCAACAGAACAATGTGACAGTTAACATTAGGAAATGTGCAAAATAGTGACTGGCCAATCCATTCCCACCTCAAATGCATGTTCACACACAATATGATCGTTAACAGTGAGGAAACCATATGCAGAGCTGGGTCCTTCCTGTCATCTGTTTGTTCCTCAGCTACAAATGGTGACAGTTACAGGACTAATTAGAAGATACTTGGAGATCAAGAGAGACTTCTGAAGAGCACAGTGTTGAAATACTGCAGGTCAGGGTGGTTCAGTTTTCCTTTTCTGCTTTCGCCCCAGAGAACCAAGGGGATAGTATTAAAGACCAAGTACAAAATGCAGCAACTTTTTACAGAACCAGCTTTGTGCAGGGAGGGGTGATGAAAGAAGAGTTACTGTGGGTTGACAAGACTGTACATAAAGGCCAATGACCGTAACAGCCAGGAAATTAGGGACATAGGGTCATAGAATCATAGAGTTGCTGAGGTGAGAAGGCAACTATGGAGATTGTCTTGTCTAACTCCCCTGCTCAAGCAGGGTCAGCTAGAGCCAGTGGCCTAGGACAGTGTCCAGTGAGATTTTGAATATCACCAAGGCTGGAGACCCCACAGCCTCTCTGGGCAACTACTTTCAGTGTTTGATCACCCTCACAGTTAAAAAAAGGTGTTTCTTGTGTTTCAAGAAAGTGTCATGAACCACTTGCATGTGTAGGTGACCTCAGTCCCAATGCTGACATCCATCCCCCAGCACAGGAGGTATCAGACCAGCTGAAGGATACATGGCAAAACTTTACAGATGACTGATTGTGCAGCTTTTTGAGCAGGTGCTGCAAAGGAAGTTCTGTCTTGAATTCCTGTGGCAATAGGGGAATACATGTATTTTCTAGTACCAGAAAAATGTATTATGACACAAGTATCACCAAACTGATGAACTGCTCAGACCACATTTATTAGGGTCCTGAGAAGGAGACCAAGGGGTACTTCACATTAAATACTTAAGATCTCAGCTGATTTCTGCTGCTGGGAGACTGGAGCAGAAGTCCTCAGGGACTTTATTCCATGAGAGAAACTGTGAAACCAGGCAGAGTAAGAAGCCCTCCTTTCTCCAGGGTTTTCAAGAGTAGGAGACATCAGACCTCATCCCATTGCAACCCTCCCACTCACCTACTGCTCTGCCAGGAACCACTGACCTTACACATGTGACAGTTCTGCTCCCCTTCTTGCTATGAAAAATGCTACCATGTGGTGTGAAGAACTGTATCTCATCTACAGCTCTTCTTCCTGTTTCACATCCAAAATAGAAGAACCGTGTAGGTCACTGGTAGTTCACTGAAATCAGCCTAGCTGTTAGTGAGGGAAGCAGTGACAGGCAAATCAAAGTTAAGCTGAACAGAAAAAATCAGGCCAGGCTCTGCAAGACAAACCAGAGAAGCCCATAGCTTTGATAGCATGGGTATCACAGCTCCACTGCAATCTGATCTTCTTGAAGCCCTTTGATACCACATATGTTCAATATCTCAGTCCTCTTGTGATGCTCATATATTGCCCATCAATCACTGCAATCCTCAAACAGGTATTTGACAGCAGGAAATAGCAGGCCATTTCCCATTAAAAGATTTATCAAGCTCTGCATTATCTGCATTAAAGCAAGATTACATATGTTTGCAGAGTTCAGAGTCTAAAAAAGTAAGGAAATGTACAGCATTGCAAGCAGTGTTAATGTCAGTTTTATTTACATCCTCTATTTTACGGTATTCAGTAAATATGTACAGAAATGCATTTACAGATTATGATGTCAATGATCAATGTCCACATTTACCAAGAAAAATGGGTAAATAGAAATGTGTTCTATGTAAGGAATGTTATTGAATTTTGGTCTACAAGAAAACACAATTTCTTATTTTTTGACATTTTTTGACATTTGACACTGTAACAGCATAATCTAGAGTTACATGATGTATATTTTGTCTTCAGCTCTGATCACTTGGCAGAGATAGTTCACAGAAGACACGAATGTCATAGTTCAAGCATGGGTGAAAGGCAAAACACCTGACAGTCTCTGAATATGTTCCTTTTCCCCAGCTCTACTTCTCAAATGTGTACCTTTTCACACTTGTCTAAACCTCACTTTAGCCATGCAGTATATTTAGATTTTAGGAAGATGTAACGTTATCAGGATTCATATTTAAGAACAAGGGCAAGCACTTTCTTGCATACTACACTGGTTAACACTGAGATCTTTCTCAGTTTAAGCATGTATATACGTGATTTAATGTGATTCCATTTGTAAAAAGTATGCCACCCTCTTGAGACCCTTGTATTTATCTGCTTTCAATTACATTTGAAGTATTCAGAAAGTCTCCTTTACTAATCCCATCCAAGTTGGAAGCCACATAGCTCGTGCATGAGACTGTCAAACATGAGTAGTTGCAGATGTCAGTGCACCAGTGGCAGGAATCCAGGAAGATAGATCAAGGCTTAGTCACTGAAAAACACACGCCAGCACATCTCAGATACATAGCATTGTAGCACCTCATGAGAAAAACGTGTCATGACAGGAAATCAATAACCTCTTGGAGGTGATCTGGTTTTGAAATATTCTTGATTAATTATGCTAGGGTGTGTTTGGCAACTTTGCCTGATCCAGCATTAACCTAATGCTTTTTGCATGAAGCACTATTGTAACTTAGTCTCGTTAGTCAAATCTGATGGTTCAAGTCAGACTTTAAAGGGTCAGGTTATAGATTTTGTAATGTCTTTGTGTCCAACATTGCTGCCTTTACTATGGTGTGTAGGCATTTACTATCAATCAAAATAGCAATTGTTTTAACATGAACAAGAGCATTTAGAACTAATTGTACTTGAAGGATGTCATACAGTGGGTAAAACAAGTAGGGAATGTCTGTGTTTTCATGACAGAAGACCTCAGTTCAGGATGTTCCCCAGGCTTATTTGCTTACATGCCTTCTTTGCAGAGGAGAAGCAGCGCTAGGAGGCACACAAGCAAGGCTGCTATGTCTTTCTTCCCCTGCCTTTCTGTGCAAACTCATTTTACCCCTTCAACAAATTTTCCAACCATACCTGCTGCTCCATCTGCCCCTCCACAAATGGAAGACCACAACCCATGCCTCCTGCTTTTCCTATGCCCCCACCACATACCCTCTTCCCTTCACCCCCACACATGTCAGTACCTTATGCACCCACTGAAAGCACATCACTGCTGGTCTTACTAATATTGCGGTGCCTCTAGACCCTGCTTTGGCCATGGACATGTGCACTGTTGCTTGAGAAGTTCTTCCCTTGTACACCTCTGCCTTGCAGTGAAGTACATGCTGTTTAGAAGACACAGGGCAATGTGACTCAGGCAAAACTGGTTACAGACAGATCACTGGGTGTAGTAAGGCAACCATGCTCATGTTAGTCTGCTACTGCTTTCTGTAATATGAGGACAAAAAAGCTTAGGAGTTACATCCTCTATAGTCATTTATTAAAGGAGTTTGCCTGTATAATGTAAATAAGTAAGTAATTATAATTACAACATCTGTGAGATAAATTGTTTGTATCAGGTTGCAGATAGATGCAGTCATCATGTGATAGATCAAAGTTTGACCTTTGGCTACCTCACCTGCACAACACCCAATAAATCCATCTCCTCAGTAACCACTTCCAAGATTTTATACTTACAAATAGCATCAAAGAGCCACCATTTGAAAAGGAAACTGCCAAATAATGTTTTTTTGATTTTCCCAAATGTGGAATTTCTTTCCCCAAATTATACTGGCCCAAAGCCCAGAACAAGCAATATTCTGTCCTGGACCAGTGACAGATTCAGAGTCCAATGTCTTCAGGTTAGAAAGACGATACTTTGGCTGTCATGAAGCCAAAAATATCCTTCTGCAAAGGCCTTAGTGCTAGCCCTGGGAGATTGCCAGATATTAGAATTTAACATGGCACATATTATGTACAGATAATTTTTTCAAGTCAGTTAAAGTGATTTAGAAAACATATTGTTGTAAATTTTTTTCTGCTTTTGAGATATGGATTTGTGATACGGAAGGAGATGGCTTTTCAAGGAGAGGAATGCTATTTTCCATATGAGTAAAATTGTTCTAAACCATTGCTAAAATACATCTGCAAGCTTGCTTTAGAGATTTTTGTGCTAGGAATCTGAGAGGCTCAATGACTTTACTAGCACTTTTTCAGCATGACCTGCATAAACAGTCAGCATTCATTCATGCAAATGAAATCTTGGTGATACATGTAGGTGCGTGTGTATAAACACTGATTTTAAGGATAATTATAAGATCCAAAAACGTATTTCTTTGCCTTGATAAACCTTTTTGCAAATAGTAGCTTAAGAAATTCTAGGGCAAGTAGTTTCTAACTGGTAAGAAGCAAATAAGCTGAATGTAACATGTAGAAAAATTGTAACATTGTGATTAATGAATGATCCTTGGACAGGGTGTACAGGTGTCTGTATTTCACAGTGTTAGTGGTGAGTTTTTTCTAAGGATTTTGTGGCAAAAATCAGGGCTTGAGGTTGAAAGTAAAATTGGGGTCTGCAGGGTTTGCTCAGCTATGCTGAGTACACAGAACCTGAGCTTTGTTGAAAGAAAAAGAAGAGAAAAAGAAGAGAAAGCCTAGTTATGGGATCCCAGCAAAAGGAGAGAGGTAACTTATGTGCCATTGGACTTGGCATGTGTTTAATGATATATGGATGTATGGCATGCATTAAAAGCAGTTATATTGAAGTTAAGAGAAAATCAAAAGTTGAAGAAAATTAAACATGTAACAATACTGTTCCACTTGCAATGCAACCATGGTTTTGCACAATTCTGCTATTCCAGTTATGCCCCATCCTGGCCTGGACCATCCCTGCTATCATCTTGTTCCAAGTCTGAGTGACCAAGTTTTTGATGTGTTAAGTTAAGGCATTATCTGTGCCTGCCAGATGTCCTGGTGGATGTGAGGGGAAGACCTGTGGTTATTGAAAGAGGCCAACACGGAAGCAGGGATATGTCACCCTGGGAGCTACTGAATCAGGGCCAGGAGAGCACAGAGGCATCACCTGGGCTGGTAGGATGGAAGTTACAAGGAAGCAGCTTGAGGCAGCAGGAGCTCAGATGGGAGAGAGACAGCACAGAGGGAGGCAAGTGAAGAAGCCTCTGAAAGCAGAGGGGAATCAGGACAGAGGGTCAGTCAAGGTAAAAGCTGAATGCTGTTGAAAGGGCCAAGATGTCTCAGAGCTGTAAACTTGAATGAGGAGGTAGGCTTTCATACCAAAATTCTGTTATTACTACAAATTTGATGCTTGCTCGTTTCAGTCTGACACCCAGGAATGGAACTGAGGAATACAGTGTGATTCTCCATTCCTCCATGGCTACCCTGTGTGACCTCAAGTTAAGCATTCCATCTCCATCTTGTCTTCCTCCAAAATGTGGATAGAATATCCTGCCGCTACAGATCAGGAGTGCTGTGAGGGTATGTTTAGCAACGCTTCTGAGGTGCTGAAGTGCTTCAGTGATTGGCACTGTGGAAATTCTATAGATAAACACCTATATATAACCTCCCTGACATTAGTACAGTCACAGGGGTGCGATCAGATTGACACTGCTATTTCAATATGTAGTATGTACTTCATGCATCAGAAACAAGAAGAACAAATTCGTCAACAATTAGGTATGTGTGGAGAAAGTTATAGGGTTTCTGTTAAGTCATATATGCCATGTCCACTGTATTTATCTACAGAAAAGAGGGGTGACATTAAAGAAGAAGTGTTAATTTTCTTTTCAAAGAACATTGCAGTCTTCTATTGATTGAAAATGGTTATCTCTGGCTGTTGTGTATCTTGTGGCATTACAGGGTAGTGGTCTTTGTTTAGCTCATACAATACTTCTTCCTCCTTCCAACCTACAATAACAATTAACGTGCTGTCTGTGGCTGCCTTGGAGTGCATCTTGTGCATCAGCATGTCTCAGCTAATAGTCATAATTTCTCATTTGTAAGAGGAAAAGTGCTACCAGCATTTTGAGTCTCCGAAGGGCTCAGACTCACTCAAGGATTCAAATTTATTATGCACCCAGCTCTGATATCCTGCTGCTCTCTTTATGGATTAGGCTGCCTTGGTGGAAGGTATCATCCTTCAGATGACACATAAATACTCTCTTGCCAGCTGTTCTGTTCCCAGAAGTTTCTCAGCGAGTAAATCATAATGGTGCTCCTTGGTTTACTAGTTTCTGATCTCGTTCTCCGTGTTATTCTAGGAGCATGCAGAAAATGCAGCTGTATTACTGCTATTACTCTACAAATGGTCCTGACTACAGCTGTAGGGATTTTTAGGCCCATTAGTATTGGTTTCCAAGGTGAATACACTGATAGTACTTTTAAATTAAGAGGAATGGTCATTTTGCTGGTTGTTTCTATAAAGCCTTCAATCTCAAGGTGCTTCTTACCTGAAGCATAAAAGGAGATGCAGACAGATTGCTTTGCTCATTCTGACATGCAGCAACTGTTTAACAACATGTACCCTGGTTGTGAGTTCAGAAAAAAACAGTGAAGGGTAGCATCCTTCTGATGGGAATTAGATTCTTTAGAGGAATTTTAGAAAGACAGAAAGCAGAGGCAGCCAGAACATGCAGCAGTTTGCACAGCAGTTCACGCAGCAGGGTGCAAAGAAGGGGCCTCCATCAAACTCATATCAGCGTATGTCTAAGGCACAGTGGCAGCGTGCTGCAGAGCAGTTTCCCCAGCAGATGGTGAAGCAGCTGCCCATGCCAGAGCAGAGGCTCTGGTATGGATGCAGCTTTGGGTAAGGGATAAGGCCTCCAGCTCCCTGACTGCACAGGATCTGTGGATGAAAACCCATCTGCAGCCTCCTTGTTGCAGAGGATGGCAGCACTTCCAGGAGGCTCCCTGTCCACCAGCTAAATTGTTGGTGACATGAAAGCTGCAAGTTTTACTTTCTTGTCAATGGGCTTTCAATGACTAAGAGCGTGAGCTGAATGGCACACTGAAGCCCTCTCAATAGAGGTCTGTGGTGTTTATATTGAACTAAAATGTCCCCTACCTTGTAGTTTTTAGTCTGATCAAATTGAGTAGCAAGTCACAGTCTTCTGTTCATTGAAGTGAATTATAATTACAATTTACATGGTTTCATGATCCCTGTGGTACTTCTGCTTACTGACCAGGCATCAAAGAAAGCAAATGTTTTTTTAGACTGAACTCCTTGTTGTAAAAGTAGTTCTGGACAGTATTTGCAGATCAAGACTGAGTGGCTTGGGAAGACAGCACTGCTGTGTTTGTGCTAAGGACAGGAAATAGCAATATACAAAGCTGTCAATTTAGCACCTTTTGAAATGCTTTAACGTTCCCTTTAAAACTAAGGGAGGAGAAAAGGCCAAGCAAGGTATTAATGAAAACAGTGTTAAAAAAAGCAGTGCTTACTTGTTGGAAGATAAAATATATAATCAGTCTTTCAAGAATGAGCACTTAATTTGCCTAAAGATTATTACAGAACTTACTGTACCTGATTTGCATAAAATCTTTTTTTCCAACTAACTGTTGTAGCACACACCTAAAATGGGGAAGCACAGTCCTCCATCAAAGCTCAGCTTCTCAAGCCAACACTACAGATGTGCTATTTGTAATGTGATTTACCAGTCCCAAATATCATTAAAAACATATATACCATAGGGGTATGTATTTTAATATCATCTTTTTAAAGAGTGAGTAAGGAGCAGTTTCTCTCAGGAAGCAGTGGCAATTGTTATAGGAATTAATCCATCTGCAGCTCTTAGGGTGGCTTTTTTGCAGTGTGTGCTAATTCAGCTTCACTCAGAGGTTGCTCCTTTGAAGTCAGTCTCTGGAGTGTTTCCTGGATCAAATTCTCCATATGATAACCTTTCTGCAAATTCCATCCGGGCTCTTTATGTTGATCTGGTTTCTTTCTGTTTTAATGCATTGTTAGCAGCAGCTGAAATTTGGCAAGCCGTGTTTCTTTCCCACTTGTGGGTTGTGGGACCATGGGAAGCTCTGCCGAGTGGTTTGACAAACAAGGTGAGAAATGTGCTGTCCTTTAGCCTGCCAGTAAGTAGAAGGGATCAGTCCCAGCGATACCAGTCAGGCATCTTTGTGTGATCTTTAACAAACAGGCCAAGGAAGCACCAGTGGTATTTTCTTTCTGAGCTTCAGATTCCCATTGTCCCAAGTTTATTCAGAAATCAGGTAGCAAAAACGTAAGTATGAAGTTTCTGGCCTCCTGCAGTTTTCCTAGCCCTGATGGATCCCACTCACATGTTTGACCACTGCTCACCTTTACTAGGCTTCAGTCCAGGTGCCAGTCTGATTCAAATTTGGTATTTATAGCTCCAGAGTTTTAATTGGCACTGTTTGACAGAAGGTATCCCTTCATACAGAATTTAATGTTTTTTAAATTAAGGGGCTTGAAGGGGCTGAAATGTCGGAAAGGCAAATTTTATCTTGGTTGTAGTTTGGGTAGAGCACTGAAGCAGCTTTTTAGAGTAGCAGTTTCACTACAGCATTTTAAACCAAAGTTCGTACTCTGGATATGTAAACCCACAGTATTTGCAGATACATTACATAGGACAATTGCTATAACAGACTAAGATTAAAGATCTAAGATGTCTGATTTTCTCCCTGCACTTTTAATTGCACTGTACTTTTAACAAGATTTTGTACACAAACTGTTTAGTGATACAGCTCATTATCCTATCTTCCTTCCCTTTAGAAAAGAGTAGAAGTGAAAATTTAGGGAAATAATGACCTATTTTATTATATAACCACAGGAACTGGAAGGAGGGAAAGGAGAAAAGCACCTAGATTAAGGTCTGATTGCTGAAATTATTTTAACTACTTTTTAATTGGCAAGCTATTGAGTTGTTATCATCAATGAAGAGTGCATCAACAGCCAGTATCTAAAGCGGTAAAAATTTCAATTGAGAAACAGATCTCACAAGTTCTGTAACCGTTATCCATATAGTGCAGAGTTAAGACTAAGTGACTGGATCACAAGAATATGTCATACAAGGAATATCAAGGGTAAGGGTTGAAGTTAATAGTCTTTGTTGCCTTCTGTCTTTTTCTCTGAAGAGGTTATGGAGGCAAGGCAGAAGATATTTGCACAGCCTCCCACTGCCCTGTTCTGGGGGCTGTGCAGAGTGAGGTACTGATCTCTGTCTGAAGACCTTTTCCATACAGATGCAAGTCATACATGTGAATCTCCAGAGCTTGCCTTGCTGTCAGGCCCTGTTAATGGACTCTGAAAGTCCTGCACAGTTTATAGACCTCTCATCTAATAGTGGGCACCTCTATCACAGACCACATGTAAAACATCTTTGCATTCCCTTGGTGCTGATTTATACTGTTTAAAGGAATGGGGGTGGAACAAGTTGTTAAAAGATGAAGAAATTGAAAGCTCCCCTAACTGCTGTATTATCCACCTGACATTTGCCAAATGCTAGTCATTAATTACTAATGCCTTGAAAATCAGAGTAGTTATCCAATTCAAGTTACGTTACATCTCTGAGACAGGGCATTTCCATTATCTTATCATTTCCCATTCAAGCACTTCTTTCTTCTCCGCAGTTATTAAAGGCTGAGACCCACTCTGTTTCCTCTCATTTGAATCTGATAATCCACACAAGAATATTTCTACTCCATGCCTGTGCTGTCTTCATGTTGATGAAAATCAGTGTGATTTACAGCATTAATTATTACAAACTTACAAATCCATCCCTCCAGCTTCCCCCAGAACTACATATGCACATCTGATGGCAGAACATGGCCAGCATAATCCATAACCTTCTTTTCCATTTGATGATCAAGTGCTTGGGGAAGGATTGAACCTGGTTTAGTGCTTAGGCTACCCTTGTGGTAGTACACCTGCAGACATCCCTGTGGACTGGGCAGCAGAGTTCAGTCATAGGCACACCAAGCCCCGAAACCAAGCTCTCAACTGAAGTAGTTCCCTTTGGACATGAGCAGTAATTTGGCCCTGTGGTTGCAAGGCAGCGTATGTTTAGTCGGTCACCAATAATGTTGGTCCTAGATGAGCTGTGTATTCAGAAATGATGGGGTTTATTTCCTGGCACATTTGTTCTTTGCTTATGTATATTTTCATGCCTGCCAGCACTCTGAAATCTACACATGGAGTGTTGAGGGCAGGCTAGATGCAATTTTTCATGCTGCTGACATTAATTGGATGAACAGACCTTCTTAGAAGGGGCAGTATACGAAATGTGTATGGGAAAATGACAAAATAAGGAGTTTCACAGCTAAATAAAGACAAGTGGCTGAAAATGGTTTTTACAGCTTTGACTTTCATATGTTTCATTTGGGAATCTAAAACCATTTTGTACAACAACTAACAAATTAAGATTCACGACACCTTTCTGAGGAAGATAATTGCTCCTGTCTTACAGATGGAGGAACAGAGGTATTGAGGCTATCATTTGAAAATACGTCCCCTGTTTTCAAGTCCCCAGACTGAGATACATTTAAACCTCATTCTCAGAAACATTGTATACCTCCATTTATATTCATTCATTCGGTATTGTTTGTGCTTAGAGTCTCTGAAAATCAGATGCAACGCCTTCTAATTTGAATGGTCAAAATAACAGAGGTGATGTGGCAAGGATCTGCAAAGTGCAAGGCAGACTGGCACCCCCATCTCCCCTCATGCCGTATCCCCTTTTTACTCACTGTTTGCCTTGGATTCCTAGACAAAAGAAAAAGCACATTCTGCTCACTGATTTCTGCTGCTCTTTTGAGCCATTGGACATTATAGGGACAATATTGTTTGGGTTATTGATCGACTTTGTGGAGTCATTTTACCTTGTTTTTCTAACCATCAAGAAATTGACTTCAGGTTTTTGTGATTAAGTTTCTTATTGTAGAACTAGCATGGAAATGCAGTGAGAATCATTTGTATCACCGGCTTTTCCCCATTGTTTTGTCTTTTTCAGCATACAACAGTTTTGCCCTTTGTATTAATCGAGATGAGAACAACACATCATCAGTATCCCAGCAGGAGCTGTGGACTGGCGGCAGTGTGCACCTTCGCTGTTGGCTATATTTTATGGTAAGGGCTGTACACGCTGTGTTTTCATATTGTATTGGGGGGTTTGTATTGCTAAATTTGGGCACATATTTCATTATGGATATAATCGCTAACAGATTCACGCTGCATGCCTCGTTTGGTCCAAGACCTGGGCTTTGTCTGGTTTCCCCAGATGCTTATATTTTTAGAAAGTATATGCCAAACCTCACACAACAGGAATTTGTTGAACAATCCCATGTAAGCAGTAGTCTTTCCAAGGGTACATTTTTCAGCCTTTTTTTCAAGCTAAATGTTTTTCTTGGACTTTAGTTTTATTGCTTAGGATTTTTGTTCTATCAAATAAAATTGAGAATAGTCAAATGATTTCCTGCATCAGTATTGAAGTGGCAACAGAAAAGGTAGAACACCATCTTTTTTCTTTACTAGTTCATAAATTCTTTCTGTAAAATTAATTACAGAATAAGCTAGAAATCCAAACACTCTGAACTTTGTTTTAAAAAATGCAAATGTTTGCAAAAAATTAAACTAAAACAGAAATAAACCTTTCTTACACAACATTTTATTAAGTCTTTGGGCAGTTTCTATTTAAGCACTTGACTTGCATGACAGAGTTAATTTACTTTGGTCATTCTAGAATTTTATTTTTCACTAAACTTCTGTTTTATTTACAATACTCCTTTAATACCATCTATCCTTTACCCTTCCTGCAAACATTTTATGACTCTCTCTTCTCATATTTTTTCTTCTCACCTCACAACACCCTTCCCTCAGCTAAGAGGGTATTTTCCAAAATCAAGGATAATACTTGCTTTTCCACCCCTCAAGTGAGATAAAACTACAGTGAGGAACACAGGCTCAAGGCAGTACTGTCATACTGTTTCAGTGGTCCCACAAAAGAGAGGCCATTCTGCACACGCATCCACACATACTGAGTGATCATAAAATGTTAGTAACCCAGCTGAAGTAGGGTGTTGTCTCCCAGGACAACAGTCACAGTCTGCCATTTGCTTTTATAAACATGCACATGCTTCTTAAATAATAGAAATACTTGTAATTGTAGGACAAGGACAACCTCATGCAAAAAGGCACTTAGTGATTCCTTTAGGAGAAAGTTGTTAGGGTTTTTTTAACCCATACATAATAATGCCTAACCAAGATATTTCCCAACCTTCCTCTGAAGGGTGCTTAGAGACGGGTAGACAGAGTTACTATACCTGTGATCTGACCTCCTATGGCAACTCCTGTTTTCTCAGAATTCTCAGAGTAAACACATGCAGTAGTACTCAGTAGGAATAGAAAATGGAAATGATCCAGTTCTGGAAGTGAAATAAAACAGAGGTGTCTTTCAAGAATCTGTTACAGTATCAGTGTGACATTCATGTGGCTTGATCCTGCCTACTACAGTGCATCTACATCCCAACATTCCACAGCTACAAGTATAAGGTAAAAGGAAATTGTAGGGCAAGTAAAGCAGGGGAAGAAGATTCTGTGTTAAGAAATCAACTACTAAACAAATAACCAGTTACAGATCATGATCATCTCCCTTTGCTTTTGCTGTTTATTGGTTTTGGCTACACATACATGATTTTCAAAATGGATAAGGCTACACTCAAGTGACTCGCTTCCAAGTTGTGATTTCTCTGAAGCTGGTCTGAGACAGTTGCTTACTCAGCCTAAAGGTCATCTTGCTAAATTCTGCACTTGCAGCTCATTTCTCCTTCTACTCTTATGAACGAAGGTTTTTGGGGAAGGCTGGAGGCAGACACAAGCTGTGCTGCACCATCATCTGTAAGTTGTGCATGTCTTCAGCCAGCAGGTGTTATTACAGCCTCTATGCAAGATTTGTTTGAGGCTGCAAGCCAAATCTTGGCTCAATGGTATCAATACAATGTATCTCACATTCTCAGATTAGGAAAATCATCCCCTACTTTTCACAGCTCAGGTCCACTATCTTCCTACTGCTTAGTGACAACATGGAGGTAGAGATGTTTTTTTACTTAGTTCAGATTTGCTGCCCTTGTTGGTGTAGCGTTTAGACCCTCCATGCACATTGCATAAAATGAGACTGCACCTACAAATGACCTAGTTACATACAGCTTGACAGAACTTCCTCCCTTTGTACTTTTGGTTGTCCATGGGTCCCCTGCTGGGGCTTAGTTCTTGGGTTATGGGTTTTTTACCTAGAAGTTACGGATCTGCCACTTGAGATTTGTCCTGCTCCCTACATCATTTTTTCCCTCAGTATAAGTGCTTTCACTGCAACTCTCTCAGTATAAACTGTAAGCAGCTGCTAATCGGATATTCTCTGTTTTGCCCTTGAATTTTGAACTCTCTCCCCACCCTCAGCTGAAACCTTCTTGCCACGCTACATGATTTATGTATCATGCCACACTTTGTACTTTAAAGGAGCGCACAGGAAGGTATTGTTAAGTTTGCTTCTTTTAATGCATTTTTTTCAGTTTCAAGCAGAGGGGACATTCTGTTTTATTTCATATGTGACTGAACCTTTCATGTGTGAAAGAGATGGTGGAATAGCAAGCTTGTATTATATATATTAGATAAATGAGAAAAGAGGCAAACAGTTCTCAATAGAATCACGGAAGCTGGAAGAATGTAGCCAAATAACTTTGTATCCCCTGAGTATTTTTCAGAGGCATGTTACCTGAGAAACATCCTCATCTAAGTAAAACCTTCTATCAATCAGAGAGCGTTAGAGTAGGCACACTTAGCTCATGCACTCCCTGTGGGGGGGGAGATCTCCCTTGCATTTAAGGAACTGTGCCCGGGCAGAGCTTTCTCAAACTTTCATTGCCTGTTGCACACCATACATGGACTTTCAGAATCCAGGCCATGGGATAAGACAGGAATGGCCAATTGGCTTTATTTAGCATAGCTTGAAAAGGTCACAATTTGTATTGAATTTTTAAATCTAGGCAGTGCTAAGAAGACCCAAAAGCTTGCCAGTACTACCAGAAAATACTGCCAATGGGTGTATGGGGTTCGTTGTCAAGGAACAGAAAGGAACCAGAAATGTGTTGCTCCTTGTAATAAGAATGACCTCATAGTATCTAATATCAGGCCTAATATGTCCCTAAAATAAACTGAGACAAATACGTTTATTTAAAATGGTTTTCGTGTTCCCTCTGCTTTTGAGTGCTTGAGGATGCCAAAAAAACAGACCCTAAGAACCTGACTCCACTGCACTAATCATGTTTTTCTCCCAAACACATAGCTGGACTACGTGTTTGGGAGCAAAAGACTTGATCTGCTCTCTTGTTGCTATCTCAAATCCACAAGGAGCTGCCTTCACATGTGCCAAGCTTGGACTTGATTCATTCTTTCCTTCTTCAATAAATCTATTTAAAGAGCTCAGGTACCTTTAAACTTTCATTTGAAAATAAGTTTCTCCTGAAATGACTTTAGGAGAGTTCTGTGGATTTGCCGAGGGAGAGCGTCTAGATGGGGTAATTTGATGAATTCTTCTTGCACAAGTTTAAGAAAGGAATGTATACTGAGAATTTAGAATTAACTTGAGATCGAAGCTGTCAGCCTTGCAGTAGATTTCCACTAGTGATTCTCCATAGAAGGAGAGGAAGATCAGAAAGAGCAAACACTGGCAAAGGGATAAGGGTGCAGACTGCTAGGACAAACCTCGACATTCAGAAGAGAGAGGTGAAGAGTTTTAGTGTGAAGCGTGGTGGGAATTGACAGGCTTACCAATAAAGAGGGGCAGGACTGAGAAAGCAGAAGGATTTCTGAGGTTGCTGGATGGAGCAGGAGAGGGACACACATCAAGACTTTGCCTGAGTGTGCTAAGGGTCTGTATGTACCTGGAGAGTCCTGAATGCTTTTGGAAGCAAGCACTGAGAACAGAAGTTCAATAGAGATCACAGGGATCAGTGGTTGGGGAAAAAACAAGTGAGAAGTCCTTGGAGCAGGCAAAAGAGATTAAATAGGGCCATGGATTAAAAGAGAAATGGGTAAGGAAATGTGCAGCTTGAAAGCTGAAATCATACAAGTGGGAAAAGCTGGGAGGAAAGAGACAGACAAGCTGATGGGAGATGTGTATGACAGATGAGACAATGCAGAGGAGGAGGAAGGAGCTGAAGCCAGAGCTACTGAGAACAGGAAAGAGTAGGAAGAAGTAGAAGCAGCAGAAATAGTCCAGGAGAAGATTAGCATCCCCTGTACCTGACCCAAAAGGAGGATGGGAGCACAGAAGTGCTTTCAGCAAGAGAAGGCTGCATGGATGCTCAGCCTGTTAGGTCTGACATAGCCATTATGAACTGATACATTCTGGCTCCCCTCCACCTCCACATCCACAAATGCTTCAGTCAAAGCAACAGTACAATCACAGATGACATGCATGGATAATATATTCTCATTTACTTGTGCAGCTCCTTAAAATATAGCTCAAGAAGGCATAGCAACCATTACTATATTTAAAATGAAATACTGTTTATCAGAACAGATGAATTCCAAAGATGACAACACCTTGCAGTAAATCTTCAGAGTTTCTATCATTCTGGCTACCTGTATATAAACACAAATTTCTGCTAAGCTTTGTTCATCCCAGAGGATGCCAGCACCATGTCATGCTGAGTATGTTTTGCATGTGACATTGTTTGCAGCTGCAGTTTTCCAGGAGTCATCATCTTCTGATTGCACAGGCCACTCCATACTAGGAGCACAGTTCTATGACCCATGTATTGTTCAGGACCACAGAGATCAGTGAAGCATCCAGCATAAGAAACTGGAACAAGAGGCGATGATTGTTGTTATTTCCTAACTGATGACCGTTTATTGAACTAATCTTTCAGTCTTTAAAATTTCTAAATTATGCACATTCCTGGTGTAGGTGATTTAGGCCTGGTTGGTTGGTATCATAAAAAGCCCAGCATCTTGATGAGGCTGAGATCTTAATAATTCTGGTTGGCTGCAGAACAAGCTGTCTTTTGGGGTTTGGTGGGGAAAAGGAAAAAAAATCAGAAGGATTTATGAAAATGTGCCTCACATCAGTCAGTGTAAGAAACCAAAAGTAGAACAGATTTAGTATGGGTCATTGTGCTCCTCCTGCCTCTGAAGGCACAGGATTGGTCCCTACTCCGTGAACACGAATGATTTGTTCATCGAGGTTTTGAATGACTCCGCTACTGTAAGCCAGTCACCTCCTCTGGGAGACATTCCATAATTTAATAGTTCTGGGTAAAGTTCTCACTTTCTGCAGAAAAGGAAGAGGTGCTAGCAAAGATCTTGTAAATGCATAGAAAATGCCCATGTTCTGTTGTTTGGTAAAGAGTAGCCACAATGTGAAATGGCTTAGGATTTGTTTGAGACTGAAGGGTCAGCCTCCCTTTCTACTAGTTACTGGAAACAGCACAGAAAATGCAGGAAAGGATTTGCTGGTGCAAGAAGTAGCCAGAAGAGAACCTACATAAAGGTCATATCCATAGTGTAGTCATATCCAGGCTCTAAATACAGCTAATGTGAGATTCTTCAGGAGAAGGTTTAGCAGGCCATTTTGGAATAACCAGCTTACAAACGAAATTTTCTTCAAAAACCTGTGTCAAAAAGTAGATGCTTGGATCCTTCAGTCTTGATTGTTTATATCCTGTACTCTTTGTGCTTAAGCATGACTGTACCCATTCTTGTACACAGGCTTGTACAGTCTCCTGACTTAAGAAGCTTGCTAGAGTTGCATTATATGGCACAGAGGAGTGGACTAAGTAGACTTCCAAACTTGTATACTTGAAACCTTTTTTGAATATCCTAATTTCAGAGATGTATTGCTGAAAGATAGAGTACAGCATTCCAGAGGTTGATTAGGTATCATTCAGAAAGATATTTCCATTATCAGATATGAATTTTTTTGTTTCTGAGTTCTGTTGAAGTGCTCTTCTGTTATAAGGAAGAGCACTGGGAGCTCTTCACATTTTATGACACTATTATTCTGTGTCCTCTCATTCACTGCTCTTGAAAAGTTACAAAGCCCTCATTTTATAGTTTCTGCTTCCAGAGCACATACTACTGATTGCTGTTTGGCTGTGGACTTTGTTGAAGGACTCAACTTGGACAGGAAATGGGTGGAGACTCTCAGAGTTCAGACCGCAGCATCATGCGGTGATGCCTGTGCAAGTATATTCAGTCTTGCAGCTGAGAGCAGCCATCATGAAGGAGCAGCCATTTTCTGCAACATCTCCTATTGCAAAATCTTTCGGGTGTCATGGTTATCCACCATTATACACACATGTTGAGCTTGCTTCTGCAAGGACTAAGTTGTACACATGCTGTTGTAGCAGCTGCATTACTCAAAGCAACGGGTAGAGCACCCATAAACCACAAAGTTCCGATAACTTTTTGTGTTTACTTTTCTTCATCATCAGAGGATGTATAGCTAAAGAATAAATGTATCTTTTCTGCACAGTTTTCACTTCCTCCTGATTACTTTGATAGGAGAGATACACAACGTTACTGTATTGTAGAAATGAAAAACAAAGTCAAATTTTACAAAGCCAAATTTTTGACAGACTTGTTAAAAAGAAGCAATATTGTGTGTTTTTCAAATAGCTTTTTCTGATTTCTACACCAACTGGTTGAAAACTTCTGAAATCACCACTTCTTTTCACAGACATTTTAATCTGAATACAATGTGTGAATATTTTCATTCCCACTTTTTTTACCAGTTCTAACAAATGGCTAAATGAGCTGAATGACCTCTAACACATTCATCTTTGAAAACACATGGCTATATCATCTACATGGGCTGCCATGGTACCAAAACACAGAGAGGTTCAAATTAATTTTACCTTTTCAAAAGTAGATGGTCTGGGTTTAGCTTAACATTTTCCTCCTCCATTTATTTTTATCTAAGCGACCCGTTTTTTATACCTGTTCAATAACAGGGTCTTAAATTGGATCTAGATTAGCACTCCTAGGTAAATCTTAATTCATGCTCTCTTGTGCTTATTTAATAATGAGGTTGGACAGGAATAATGACTACTAGAATTGCAGTGTTGAAGGCATTCATTAACATCAGTAATCAGCAATCTTGTGTAGAAGCTTTATGCCTACTGTTGATCAGCCCTTTATTGTGCGACATCAAGATGATAGCTTGTATTGAAACAGGAACAAACCCACTAAGAAAGGCCATCAGGTGAGGTTTCCATGGCAGCAGTCATCCCTTTGGTGCTCCCATTTGTGGTAAAGACAATGCAGGAATAGTCAGTGTGTCACTGCTCAGTGGAAAAGAAGGCTAATATTACTCCATCCCAATGTAGCGGATGTGGTACAGCCCATTTTAAGAAAGATCATGGTGGCTGATCAGGTGGGTTTGTGACTGTTGTCTCCTGAGTGACACTCGGTACCTCTTGTTCTCAAAGCACAAGTTCCTATGGTCTGGCAGCACCGGGGGCAGGCGTACGACAGCTACACTGATCACATGAGCAGTATCACCCAGGAATGAAGGAGCTCCTGTGCTGGGTGGGCAACAGAGAGCAGAGTGCATAAGCTGAACTTCACGACTCTGAACTAACCAGAGATGACTGACATTCAGGAGCTCATCAGTGACTCATTGGCTGGATTTAGAAAATATTTTGTCTTTCCAGCATAAATGCATTCTTGTAAATGCAATTCCTTCTTGGTTCATGAAGGTGGCTATATTGATGCAGTTTAGAAGGTTCCTTAAAAAAAGTCCCTCTGTAAAGGTGTTTTCTAGTGCTGGACACTTTTCATCACACCAGAGAAAATAAGTGATAAAGAAGACCTGGCTTTTCTTCAAGCTTTTTTCTTGGAGCTTGTTTTTCACAGGATGATCACGAAACGAAATTGAAAACATTAGTCAGTAATAGGCGCTCTGTGCTAAGCCAGTTTGGGAGTAGAGGACATCCCGTTGCCTTCTACCTAACTGTCCCACCTTTTTTTTTGATCAAGTGGAACATGGTATCCCATTACCATGGGTTACGCAGGAACCCTTTATTATTTCAGATATTTTTATCTTGTTAGGTTAATTCTGGCATGGAAGAATGTGGAATATAACTGTAAAGTACAGAGATTATTTTCCATATGTGAACTCATTTGGAGAAAGAGTTTTAATCTGTATTTAGATCATGCAGATTAATTTACTGACACATGTAGATTCCTACATGAAGTGTCCAACTTTGGACAATGTTTGGCTGCAGTAAAAGCTTTTCTAAGGAGGAGGGAAGCTATGACAACCATGTACATTTCCAGAGCGATGGAGAATTGTTAAACAGGGATGCTGTACTCTCTGTGTGACAGGTATTTATGGTAACAATTTGGGTGGAATTCTGTGTGTCTGCCCTTAGGAGCCTGTGACTGTTGATCTAATAATCAAAAGTCTTCTTTAAACAAATAGAACTATTACCAAGTGAAGCAGATCTTACAGACATGGAAATCCCCATCAATACTAGTCTGTGCAGCTGCTGAGCGTTCCCTACCTGTGCTTCACTGTGAGCTTCTCTTTCAAATTGCCAGGTCAAAAAGGAAAAGAGAGCCCAGCAGCTCATGGGCCCAGCCTGTCTCCACTGAGCACTTTTCCCGGCTATCTTCCATGATGTTTGCTCAGTTGTTTGGCAGCATTTGCCTTTCTTAGCTTCCACCTACTGGAACGTACAGACTCTCTCTGCTCCCTCTTACTTCACCACCACTAGCCACATATCAAACACAAAAAGGTCTCAACACAAAAGCTATCCCTTTAGAGGATACAGGTGTCCACTGCAGTCATGCATAGAGAAACCACATACCCGGAACGCTTCTTCAGGCTGCACTGCAGTAAAGCTGACACCATCTCTTTGGTTAGTGTACCAACAGTCCGCCCTTTAGCTGATTGCTAAAAATCTCTATGCCACCAGGAAACCACTAGCATTGCTTTGCCTTTACTGTGTAGTGAGTGTGGAGCTGAGCAGAATTTCACTGATGAGGTGATTTCTTTTTTGTTTCTTTCTCTTTTTTTTATGTTTATCATACCTAGAGAAAAAATTATTAGATCCCAAATGATACCAGGTAATTGAAATAAAAGGAGGAGCAACCTGAAACTCAGGTGCTGGAGACATTATTCTCTGAAAGAGAAGCTGAACCATGTTTCTGGCAAACCCCAAAACTCTGATGCACTTGCCAGGTGTACTAAGGAGAAGACACAGAAACACAAATATGTACAAAATGGAAAGAAGGATGCTGCAGAAAGCAGAGTTGGGTTGTGTGGGAGAGTATAGAGTGCACTGAACACTCTTTAGATAAAGAACCTGCTTGGAACAGAGGGTGCTGCAGTTTCCATACTGCCACAGGAAACAGGGGTGCGTGTTCCTCATACATGCAAACGCACGAAGGAGATAACTGCCTGCATCAGAATATGAAAGTTGACCATGTACTCATGCAAACTTTAAAACAAAGCAGTAAGAATGTGGGAAATCAGTCACAGTCTTATAGTTTGTGATGTCTGTTCCTGGTGGATGTCATCCAGGTGCTCCAGTTCAGTTCAGACTTGCAGTTCTGTCAGATAATTGCTTTCCAGGTTGCACTAGCCAAGCCTATAGCTCAAGATAGTTCTGAAAAACAGGTCTGTAAGAGTCAGTACTTGTTATTTTCATTTTGTTTCAGGGTGTGCTGGATTCACCACGTCACAGGAGTGTGGGTGTACCCGCTTCTTGATCACCTCAGTCCAGGTGTCAAAGTAGTGTTTTTTGCAGCTGTTACTGTAATAATTAACATGTTCTACTTGGTGGGAGAGGTCTTAAACAACTACATCTGGGATACCCAAAAATGTGAGTATCGTATTAGACATATTAACTTATGAAATACACCACTGGGGCTTGTGTATGCTCCCCTGGAAGTCGAGAAAGTTTTAAGCTGGCTAAAACACAGGGGAATGACAGAAGTTCCACTGAAACATCTTGCTTGCTTGCTCTTAAAAGCAGATGGATGAATGGAATGGCTGCTGGGAAGCCCAGTGAGCTATGAACATGTATTCGTTTATTTAACTTCCAATACTAATTAAAGAGCTGATGGCAATTAACTGAGAGGTTTGTAACCCGCTTGGTTTACAACCCACTTATTAGATGATGAACCCATTAGGTGCAGCTAGAATAAAGTATTGGTCTGTGGGAATGATGTTAACGGTAAGCTTAAAGTTTGAAATAAAAATACATTGGTTTAGTATTTTCAGGTATAAAGTGTTTTCTGCTTATAAATTTACTAAAGGAAAATTAATATGTTCATGTCAGTAGAATAATAAAAATGAATGATCACCTTTGTGCAGGGTAAACATAACTGTGCAGACTATATTATCTACCCTGCTTAGGCAACCCATTGCTGAGAAAAGGAAAAGGGAAAATAAGACAAACACAAGATTAGAAGGATGTTCCTTTAATCTAATAAAGATGTTTTTCATTTATCAAATTGCCTAAAATAAGCAAACAACAATCATCACCAGTCACAAATCACAACTGGAGTGAAATCTGTGCTCTGCGGGAATTCTGTCATTACATTGTTTGGCCTGTAACATGTTGGGATCATATGAACAGCCTGTATCCCCTTTTGAAAAACTTAGTGTGCACTGATTAATACACCATAAATTCACATGGTAGTTTATTGTGCAGGTAACTTCTTGAACAAGTCCTCCAGTACCAGGTAGAACTTAATGTTAGATTGTGGTTGAGTGCTTACTTAAAGTATGTTAAGCAGTTTTACTTAAAGACTTGTGAAGTATCTTTTTATTTGTGCTCTAGAACCAGTAACCATTGGCCACAGTATTCAAGGTTCCAGTCCTTAGTTTGGTGTCACATTTGCATCCATTTAACATACTTCAATTAATTCAGGAAAGAAGTTTCTAAAAATTGGCAGCCACAAGGAAGCCACATAAGTCCTGTATGAAGACTAATAATGTGGGAAAGAGTCACATGTTCTTACCAAGTCCACAAATGAGAAATGGTGGAAGATCTCCATGCATAACGAAATCCCTGGTTCTTGTGGTGCTCCACCCTAGAGGAGCTGTTGTCAATCAGGTCATTCTTCCAAACTCTTCCAAGGTTCACCATGGCCACCTTATCATCTTCTCCATGATTTCCTTGATTTTGTTAAAGTATATTGATCCAAAGTCCTCCTTAGCTCAAGCGCTTGCAAATCAGAAAATGTCGGGAGTCACCTGCTGCTTTTCTGTGCTTGAAACGCTTTGTGTAAACCTAACCTGAAGCATATGGCAGGCACACCACAAGCAGCAGAGATGTAAAACAGTGCTAGACTGTCACTGTGTGAGACTTGGGAAAATATTATTTGAAAATCATACATTTAAAAGAGGCTTTTGAGCAGTAAGCTTGCAAATCAAAGCAGCCTGCCATGAGACTTCTGGGGTGAGAGTGGGTTGTTTGGAGTTTTTTCCTTTTCCTGTGGAGATGCATTAAATAAAACCTCACTACTGTTAGTTTTTCCAAGTCAAACCACCCTTTGTACAAGCCAGTGTCTGTCTACAGTTTTGAGGGTATCTGCTTTCCTGCTCATCTGTTTGATGCATCTGCAGTAGAGTGCTTCAGAAGAAAGGAAAGAGGCTCCTTTTAAAAGGCAAATACAGTAGCTCATTTAAAAATACTGGAAGAGTTCCTTCCAGCAGAAAGAGAAGACTCGAGATTGGCTCTGGAGCAGCCTTGTAAACCCACTGTAATCTTTTAGACCCAGCCTCTTGTTTTGGTTGTTAAACCTTCTGCTGTGGCTTCTCCATTACACTGGTTTGCCAGCAACACTGAGGACCTTGGGCTGCTGGCAGTATCAGACCCATTTGTTTCCATGTTGCTTCTTTCAGCAAGGCAGCTCTGCAGGTGTGGTTTCTAGCTGCAGATGGGTCTTACTGTTTCCCATATGGGAATTAATTAACTGGTTTTAAAGTGATTTTTGGTGTACCTGCCATCTGTGGATATATTGCATTAGCAGGTGATCTTAATTGTTGCTGGATTTTCCTCTCAGCATTCTCAAACATTGCTGTTCTTCTGCCTTTGGTACCCACAAGTCTTTCTTTTCTAGCATGCATCAGGCCTGAAAACCTCCAAAAGAAATATTTGTATTTGAGATGTCTGGCAGAGAGGGCTAAGTGAGAAGAACAATACTTCTGTCAGATACCAGTAGTACTTCATTGTCCAGGAACAGGCATATGAAATAGCTGAATCTTTTTGTTGCCAGAAAAAACACTATCTGCTGCCCAGCCCAGACTTCACTCAGCATAGGAAAGAAGCAAGTCCTGCAGCAAAGATAAGTTCATTAGGAGCCGTACACTCAACTCAGCCCTCCTAATTCTACATGGCTATTACAAGAAGAGAGAAACCTTATCAACAGTAATTGATTCTTTATTCCTGTACTCTCCAAAAAGGGAGATGTACTTGCAAATATTTAAATAGCCAGTGTTGAAATGGAGGGGTCTTAAAGCTGCTGAATTCTGAACCAGTTTTAAAAACGTGCTTTCAAAGAAAGTCAGCTGCTCAGCTCCAGATAATAAAATGTGTCTAGTTTGCTTGTAGGTAAGCAGGAGAGGCGAGGGAACTAACTATTCCCAGCCCCTGCAACTGTCAAAGGCTGAGCCTTCATCAGGGGGTTAGGGTGATTTGAAAATGGTCTGGCAGGAGGGAGGATTGAGCAGTTCATTACTAGACAACCACTGCCATCAGGTGTGCAGATGCTCTTCTTGTTCACAGCAGGTGTGATAACACATGCAAGCGAGCAAGTAGGCAAGAAACAAGTGCAATAAAGGCAAAAGAAAGATTGATGCATTAGAAGAACCTCTGTAAGTAAACTCTTCTTTTTTATTAACAGAGTTTTTAAAAGCTGTTCTCCATATGTTATGTTTTCAGGTATTGAAGACGGAAAAGAAAAGCCAAAATTGGACTGAAAAATGGAGGCAACATGGAGCATTGTTTATGGCTTCACAGAAGATTTCTCATCACCCACAGAGGTTGGCATGGAGAGGAATCTTTTGGAATGGAGGAAGTTTAATAGGCAGTTTGCTCAGTACAAGGATATTTGGGGGTTTTATATGGAGGGAAAATGATTTTAGCTAAGAATAATAATAATGTTTCAACATCATTCCTATTTCTACATTCTTGCATGTGACATGCACATATAAGATGTATATTTATCTCCATGGCACTCATGTGCATTCCTTGCATCAAATAAGTCATTCAATCATGAAGTCATTAAATCTTTTCATGTCGAGCAAGAAGAACAACAAGTCCATCTGTATTTCTTGAGAAAAGCTTAACCAGATAGTTCTAATGTGGGGAAACAAAACAATATGTATTTCAAAATACAATGTAAAAATACAGTAGAAGTTAATTGCATGAATGTATCCAACGAAGAATTCAATCTGATGGAAATATTAATGTAACACTATGTAACAGCTGCCTTAAATCAGTGATGTTAATTTTTTGAGTCCAGTAAAATCTTATTTGCAGTGTTAGACTATCTGAATATGATGCATTTTTTCTTAAATAGGCCTAAATAAAGATCAAATTATCCCAGTGTTTCTGTTTCTTCATGGTGATTCTTGAAATTCTGGATGGATTGGTGTCATTTGAATTATATATTTTCAGGTTTTCCAGTGTAGATGATAGTATTTCTGCATGAGTATTCTTTTTCTTATTTTCCCAGTACAAGACCTGATCCTGCATTTTCAGGTTGAAAGTTCTCAGTAGATGGGCTGAGCCATTAGCACTGTACCAGAGACAGCATCTAAGCCTTGCTTCAGGAAGGCATGTAATCAAATGTTTAAACGTATGCCTATTTGAGGAATTCACTTGCAAAACAATAGCCATAGTTTAATAGTTGACAGAATTCTGTTTAATTATCCAGCAATCAAGAAGGAACTCCACCAGGCAGAAAGATTGTCTAGAGTTAAAATCAAGTGAATGGAATAATCTTCATCCAGAAATTATTTTTTAAAAAGTAACTTTAAGATCCAAATATCTTGGTATTCTCATCACGTTCATTCCTTAGTGTATCTAGGTGTATTTATTTTCACACATGCGGAGCACTTCAAAGGTGGTTAATGTTAGCGTGTGATTTTTATTAAAGGGGTTTCTGCAGAGTTTTAATGACTTACCCAGATTCTGCTGGTTTGCTCCAGCAACATGTTTCTGCTCCAGAACAGTTCTTGGGGAAACTGGTCTTACACAACTCGTGACATGCCTCCACAGTAATTTGTTAAATGTATTTATGTATACGCTATCATAGGATACAATACACAAGTTCAACAATGTGCTTTTCAGTTGATTTTTTAAAAAAATAAGGCTTCTGTGATGGTACTGTCTTTGTGACTGTGTGTTCTCTCTAGAACTTTTAACCTGTTGATCAAGAGTTGCAAAGATTTCAAAGCTAGGCAAGTTGCTACAGCGTTAATGGAAATAACATTAAGCCAGACAAAGAAAAAGGAGCTCCTCTGATGGTCCTGCAGAGGAGAGCACAGGACACACAAGAGTAGCAGAATTTGGAAGCAGATTAGCTGTAGCCATGGGGCCTTGTGTTAGGGATATTACCTTCTGCTAGACCTGAGCTGTGCATAACATATTCACAGTAATACTGCAACATGGTCGCTTTAACCACAGATAAGTAGGGCTTTGTTGTGATAGGTGGTTGATATTGGAGGTGGTAACATATCTTTTGTTTGCAACAGGCTTTCAAAACTCAGTAAGGAAAGAAAACGTGAAATCCAGTTATGTTTAGTGACCGAGGAACTGCTTAAAGTCACTGCTTCTGAAAGCTGTGGTAGCACACAAAAGTACTGGTGGACAATGAATGTGCAAAGGAATCTGGTTGTACTTCCCAACACCAGCAGCAGCAATGACAGACATCCCATTATGGCAGATTATCAACTGCAGCTTAGGGTGAGAAACCCAAAGCCCAAACCTTGTTGACTTGTTTGTCATATGAAGAACTTGCAAAATTCATGCTCTGCTGTTAAGTCTAGGACATTTTTGCAATTTTTTTATTTCACGGGGGTTGTTCCCTTCACTGAATTCAGGAATTCATTCTGATGAAAGAATGTGTTAAATAAAAGTAAGAAATGCCAAAATGCTGCACAGCTGTACACATTCTGCTAGAGCACACTCTGGATATCTCTGCTGTATTTATTGCACCACTGGATGTCTGAGGTCTCAAAAACTGGCTGTTTGATGGAAAGATTCCTATTTCTCAGCAAGTTTTGCACCTGCTCAAGATAAGTTTTTCTTCTAATACAATGTAATTTTAGGTGATTTTGGAAATGGAGTAAGAATATAATGAGAACAGGAGTGTGAGCGATCAAAATTGCATAGCCGAATCCATAGGTAGGTGTCCCAAGTGCAAGAAGACTCCCTTTCAGAGGTACAGCATAGGGGCACTTAAAATTGTAATCCCGGATATCTGTGAACCTGTGAATATTAAGCACCTCAAAGATAAAAGACTACCAAGCTTAGATCTCCATTAAGCCCTTGAGGTTTGCAGTGTTAGCCAAAGGCAATATATGTGACACAAAATGGGGTGGGTTTCATTGGTTTGAGGAAATTTATAGTATTCCAAGATGATTTGAACTCTATTTGTCTTCTCATATCTCAGAAAGCTCTCCACCTCCTATGAGCTTTGAATCATCGTATTTGAAGTAAAAAAACATTTTAGAGCATTAAATTCAGACTATGATGTATGAACCATGATATAAATAACTTAGGGGCCTGTTACCCAGAGTGCGCTCTTCTAGACTGTGTTCATTCCCTTTAGAATTACACAATCCATCAGTCATAAGAAAGATGATGGATGAATGATGACTAAAGTAAAAGTCACTTGTAAGCTTGCCAAATTTCAACCACCATGGCTGAAACTGTCCCTGAAAGGTATTTCTCTTGGGGGAACTATTTTTTTGGTGGAAAACTTTTTGACAGAACAAGTCATCTATTTTCAAGTGCACGTCTACGGAAAAAAAGTCATGTCTGGAAAACTTTACTTTCCCTTGCTGTGGAGATGGGTCTTTGGAAGAAGGGTAGCATTGATGCAGGATAGCAACACTTCTGAATGTATGGGTAAAACCTCTCGGGTTTTGTCCAAATTTTATGAAAAATATGCCCACACTTCCCTGAGTGCACAGGTGATTCTCAAAATTGTTTATCAACTTTGGGAATAATCCATCTTGTGGCCCATCTCTGATCTGTTGACCTTCTCCAGGCCTGACTACCCAAGGCACACACCAGAATAGGGATCCTGTCTTTGGGTCCCATGTTTTGTCAATACCCCCGCAAAGCTGCTGCAGATAAAGCTGCCTAAACCAAAGATGAAGGAAGCAAAGCTTTGATGAAACTGAACAATGAAAATAGGTTGTAGGTGGATAAACTAAGTGAAAAAAACTCTAGCCTTTCCCTTGAGGACAGTAAAATGAAATTAGTAATGTTTGTTTGGGTATGTTGTAGCTGTAATGATAAACCACATAAAAAACTCTGTGAAGGAGCCATTAGTTTGGTTGTCAGAGAAGAATATAGCTTGCAGTAAATAAGGCAGGCTGCCGCACCTTGAACCACAAGGAAAAAACAAAATACAGTTTCATCATTCAGTGAGCACCATCCATCATAAGTTATGAATGAGGTATAGGAAAAAATGTGTGATCCTCTAATTAAAGGCAATATCATAATTCATGCTTGCAAGGGGCCAAATTAAGGTTGAACAGACAACCTCAATTCTGACATTACCTCAGTCTTGAATGAGGTCTGGCTTTGTAATCTTGACTTAGTATAGAACACAAAAAAGTTTAGGCTTTTTTTTAGGCTAGTTAGAAAATCTAGCCACAGAGTTGCCATAAATTTCAGTACAAATGTATCCCCTGTTTGGCTTTAAAAAGCTCATCCTGACTTCATGCATTTAGCTACCCCAGAACATATATGCACAGTTCCCGTAATACTATGTTATAAAAACATTGCCATAATTTGCAAAATTTTGCCACAATTTCAAAACAGAATTAATTTAGTCTATGATTCAGTTTGTGTGTGATAAAACCATAGTTTGCTGTCTCTCTGTAGCAACAGTTGCCTTATTCTAAAGGAAAAAATTACAAATCTTTTCCCCAATTTTAAGTTGATTCTTTGCTTCTCTGCCCACATGAGTAATATTAGCTAAATTACCACCAGTGAATGTCAGAGCTGCTTGGACACTGTGAGTAGACTGAAAAATGGGTAACCATTCTGCAGGCTCTCGTGTGGCAGTTTGTAATGACAGTATATAAGGCATACATTTCTTAGTTCATTTTTCCTATTGAATTTGCTACTCAAAGTGTATTTGAAATCCTAACCACAATTTATTTCTCAGTTTTTGTATAAAGATTAGTCAGCCTGCTCTGAAACACCCTTTGGTAGCCCTTGAAGACTCAGATACCATTGGACTGAACACTGATAGGATTTATAATCTAAAACTTGAGTTAAAGTACAGTTCTGAAGAGTTCTGAAGATACGATCAACCTGAAGTTAGCATCGCTGAAGTAGGTTTGGTGTTCCTGCCCTGGGAATAACAGAGCAAGCAGTAAGAGATGTGTAGGTGAGGTCACCTCCGAATGTATCCTTGGAGAAGTTATGCTACTAATCCTGTCTTTTAATGCTCCTCTGTTTCAGGTGAACAGGGGCAAATGCTGGTGACAGACATTTTCCATCTGCAGCAGAAAAAGAAAGCTCCTAATTGAATCATAGTGCATAGTAGTCAAAGAGGTCATTTCTGCTAGCCTATCCCAGCAGCTCTGCTCTGCTCATGTAGTTCAAAGCTCCATGTGTTGGTGTAGCCAGCCGCTTAAGCTGGGGTCACAGGTGTTGCAGGGAAGGAAAGGAAACTGGGAGTTTTCTTATGTATTTGGGCCATCCTATTTAGCCTGGAAAGTGAAGAGATTATCTGTTTAAGAGCACTGCTTGGGCACATGCAGAACTCCAAGCACAGGCCTGTGTTTCAGGGCAGGGGCTTTGCTGAATGAGGAGCAAGTGGACTTGCAAGTGGGATGCTTTCTGTAGTGTTTCTGATGACAAAATGAAAGAGCTTTTTGTGCTTAGGGTGAAAATAGGTCTTTTGAGCATAGTGGCTTCCTTGTACTTGTATTATTAAGTCTAAGAAAAACAGAACTGTCCAATTTACAGATCATAAACATCAAATATATTTAATGTATTTTCTCCAAAATAAGCAATTTCATTTTTATCAAAAATGCACTCTGCTTTGTTCAAGTAGCAGATGGAAATCAATGGATTTTAATGTAACCCAGAAGAGCAAGTTGTAGTCTTAATCCCTTAAGTGCCCTTTCCTTGTTCAGACCGCAGCTGTAAAGGGATTTGAACCTCAGAACCATAAATGCCAGTACGGAAATTCAAAAGGCAGGCCACAGACTTCGTGGCCCACCAGAGGAGGTATCTGCTGCTCCTGAGAGCTGTGTAAAACGAGACAGAAGTAAAGTAGCATTTTTATGTAATTTGTATTGTAGCTACTCATGGTGTCCAAGTTCAGCATTTTATATATAGCTTGTGTATTAAAAAGTAAACATCTACCATTAGGCTGGAGAAGTATCTCCACAGTGTGCATTCTAAATATAGAGATTGCTATGGTACAGTTAGTACTAGGACATAATATCTCTATGCTTTTTTAATATGCAGATAGTCCACACTGTATGAATATTGTGTACATGAAAGTTTCACACACACATGCACACAGATCTACATACACATACGATCTTCTGTAGAAACAACGACAGCCAGATGTTACATGGCAGTTATTTACTTAACATGGAAAGAAAACCAGACACTGTGAAAGGCATCATGTAATTCCACTGTAACTCCAAACTGGCAGCTTCTTGTGCTCCCACTTTTCTCCTGGGAGTAAGGCTGGTGAGCTGCTGGCCATCCTGACTGTAGCAATGGGGATGATCTGCAGCTGCAGTGCTCTGTAGTACTGCATTCCTGGATGTCTGATTTTACAAACAGAAGAGTGCCTGGATAGAAGCATTTTAGCTTAGGTACTATGTAAAATAAAATAAATTATTCTTATGTAATAATGGCTCCCAATTTGGCTTCTTAAGTTTACACCTGACAGATGTAATGGGATGAAAGAGGGGGAGGTCATCCCTCTTCCTCTTCTGCTACCGGTATTAAGCTGCAAACCATTTTCTCTAGAGGTGGCTTAACAGAATAGGAGTGTTATTAGTCATAGAGCAGGAAGAGGCAATTAAGCACAGAATACTTAGAGAGGCAGCAAAAAATTATGGTAATGGAGGACCTCAACTACCTGAATGTAGTCTGGCCAAGAGTCTCCATGGGACAAGTTAAAAAGAAGGAATTTCTTGAATATTCATTTCTTGGAATGAGCAGGAAGGGCTCACAAATCTCTGTGAAACTCAAGAGCTCACTGGAGAAGTAATCCCAGCTGAACCATTAAGCAATGCTGACTGAAGCATAATTGGACAGTATGGACAGGAATGGGGAGTGAGGGGGAAAGATAAAAAGCTGGCACCATCTGAAGGTGATTTGCTTCCAGTAGACCATTATACAGAGGAGCTCCTTTGGCACAGGCAGTGGGAGCTTCTGCCATCCAACAGGAACACTGCAGTGAGCACTCCTGAGGCAGCTCTGGGGAGCTGTGTAAGAAAGAAGACCATGGGAAAATAAACCATCCCACTTAGGTTTAGCCCACAGATAAGTGCATCTCCTGTCCAGAGAGAAGCACTCAGTCAAAGTGGGTTTTGGTCTCCCTCTGCCGAGGCCATAGGGTTACACAGAATTTTGAGCCCATTCCTTGGAGGAGGAGCTACTGAGGCCAAGCTTTATGTAGAAATGATGTCATCAGCATCCTGCCAAGGGCATCACATAAGATCCTAGGTCTGAGGAAAAAAAACATAGGCATGAGACAGTATATTGTGATGCCAGTACCACTGGCAGGATAGGCATAGTTAGAGGCTTTTATATATAGAGTGGTATAATTATATTCCAACTATTTCTGGTATTACAGGGTTTTGGAAGGGAGCCACAATACTGGATAGACAGTAAGCTTAGAAGGAGGCCCACTGGGTGACCTGTGATTAAATCAAGAGCACTTGTAAAGTCAAGTACCTGGCTGCCACTGCTGTCAGGGTTACAGAGGAGATTTTACTGCACACTTTTGCAGCATCCTGTTTGTACTGGCCCACAGCTTAGCCCTGTGTAATGTGTGGTGCTTGTTCTTCACCAGGAAGTTCACATAGCCCAAACCATCCCAGGGTTAGCCAGGTTTTGGCTGCAAATGTGTATTCTGCTTTGCTTATGAATTCAGCTCCTGCACACGGCAATACATATATTGGCATGTGCCATAGGTCTGGCTGGTGTGTGTGTGTGTGTGTGTGTGTATGTCTGGAGATTTCAGACTAACTCAAAGCAAAAAAAAACCCAATAACAATAAAGAAAAGATGCAAGGCTTTGTTTAATAGAACATTAATCATGCACGTACTGGAAGATTTCTAGTTGCTTTCAGTTCTTTAACTCGGAATATGGGTTCTGCTGGATATACTTAATTTTTTTAAACCCTCTACATTTTGCAATTTACACATTTGCATAGCGTAGGACTACTGTCAGGAACATATATCTGCAGATCTGGGGCATGAGCTGTTCTCATCATTTCAGTGGGATGGAGAAGAGAAAACAGTTCAGAGGAGGATGATGGGGGAAGGGAAGCATTTCCATATTTTTTTTAAGGCATAAAGACACACAGGCAAGTGTGTCAATCATGAGATATAGTTCTGTCTTTAATATTGTCAGGAATGCAAAAGTTCACAGAGCACATGTGTGAGGGTGCTTCGCTGCCTTGACTACATGATCTGCATGATACATGTCAGAAGTTGGGAATGTTGCTATGGCAATTCTTCCCTCTCCTGAATACTAAGTTGACAAAGAAGCCAGTCCACAATCAGGCAGGCTCACTTATGAACTTGCCTGCTTGGAGATGCTAAATACTATTTATAGGCTCTCTTGAAAGGAAACAACATTGATTTCTGCTCTGGCCTCTTAAGTCCTCGTGCCCTAATCCTCCTGTATTCCCAAGGTTTCTGTGATGTGGAAGCTGCTGAAGGCAGAGATTTAACTGAATTTTGTGCTGAAGACTATTGGAGTTTTCCCTCAGTTTATGCAGTGTCCTTCAATTTCCAGCTTGTTAAAAAGGCAAGAGACAGATGGGTCATTCTGCATTTCCAAAAGTTAGAAAGTTCTGAATCAAGCAATCCATAAATCTTTACTGTCAATCTGCAGAGGAGGAGCCTGTTCCATTTACTTACATTTCCCTCTGAAAGGACAGCGAGAAAGAGACTGGAAGTGTGTTGGTTCTCCCCACCCACTCTTTAGGTGGGTGACCCTTTAGAGCCTGTGCTGTTCTTGCTTGTACTATCAAGCCTTTCTCACTGTGCTACATGGTACTGTGATGGGAAAGTGATGCTTTAAATACCAGCTCTCCTAATTGTACCATTGATTTCCCTCAGAAATAATATTCTGGCTTACTTCCTGCTCTAAAAATCTGTATTAGCACTGGTTTGTGGAATCAGAGCAACCGTCAGCTCCATTGCAGAGGTGGCAGTCTTCAATAGATGCAGTGATTCCTGTATTATGATGTTTTCCATTGTCCGGGTTGTGTCATATTTTCTAGTAGCAGGGTCTGATTTCAGTTATTTTCCTTTTACTTTCATTTTGTAGACTGGAATATTCCCTGCTAGGAAAAGTCTACATTTGATTCAGGCTAAATATTGAGGGGAAATTTTCTAAGATGGCTCTGGCACTCCAGAAATTAAGGTAAGGAAAAATAAACTATATTGCCTAAATGAGAAAAAGTTCCTTCAAGTTAGCTTGATCACATAGTTGTTATTTGTTCTGGCTGGTTTTGGGGGGGGTCAGAATGGATACTACTCTATGGAACTGTGCAGGGAGGGAGAATGTCAAAACCTCATCTGGTGTGCCACAAATGAGACAGCACAGGAAGATAAAAGGGGGAATCTGAAGGTTGCCCTGCAGAACTGGATGCTCTGCTCACATGTGTGATTTTACCACTTCACAGTTGGCCAGTAACTTTTTTTATAGTTCGAAATGTTTATTTAGCACCTACCATGAGCTTTAACAGTACTAAAGCAAATGAGTTCTACAAGATGAAATGGGCAAGGCGAAAGATATCATTGAAAATTATGGCAATCTATATACCAACTCACTCCAATACCCACCTCAAACGGAGAATGTACACAGCATATGGGTTTACTTGATGCTTCAGTGTCCAGTCATTGAGTAACAAAGCCAACAGGAAATATAACGATCTGTCATGGGGAGAAACACGACAGCAATAAAAGAGAAGTTTTATGTCAAGTTTAATATGTGTGCACAAATTCCAATAAGACTTACCCAGCTCTCTCAGGCAAGTCACAGGTTGGTGTAGATGAAGAGTCATCCCTAAATACAGGACATCTTTGGAAACTGCAGGAACAAATGTTCTCTGGAGAAATGTGCTCTCCTGATGTACCATTCACTTGTTCTCTGTAGGAACAAGAAATAAATGGAAGAATTTCAAATTTAGGGCCTAACTCTGGAATGCATATGCAGGCATAACTGAGACTCCCCCCAGAATCTCATTTCTTTTGTGTCTGGTTTCTGCTGTGCTCATCAAGAGAGCATTGCTCAGTCCAGCTGGTCTGAGGTGTTTGATACCCATCTGCCTCAGAGGCAGAGCTTCAAATCACAGTGGCCAGTACAGAGACGTCAAAAGTTTGCACAGTGCAGAGGACATGGGAGTGAAAAGCATTTACTTGTTTAGCGGGATTAACACAGAGAGGATGTTTATCAGTTTGCAAACACCTAGACCTAGGATTCTTGAATCATGCTTGCTCTTCTTTCTTTTCCACCTGAGCTCATTTTGTTTCCAGAGATGTAAAGGACAACTCAAGAGGCCACCCCTGCTGCAGGTACTTTCCATGTTTCTGAATGAGTGATCCAAGAAAAACAGCAAAGATAACTTTTGTACAGTGTTCCACACCAGCTAGAAAAGATGATGGAACTCCAGCAGAAAATTTGCTGACAATTTTAGCATACAGCATGGCTCATTCTGCTGAAGGGGAACTGGCATATGGTGCTTTCTGATGGGCAGCATCACCTTGCCTTTAGGTCGCAATGTTGTGCTGCAGCTTACTTAAAGCAGGTATGGATGTCATGTCCAGAAAGTTTTGTTTTCCCTGATCAAAGAGTGGCTTTTACCTCATGCTGCTGAAAACTAACTGTGACCACGAAGCATCATCTGGAACATGACCATAACAGCTTCCTGGGCCACGCTGCTTGCAGGCTATCTGCCCCAAGTAACTGCAGCACAACCCCTTCACTTCCCCACTTAAGCTGAGACTCACTTGCCCATCCCTGGAAGAGCTCAGCATTCAGGGCTGTGAAAAACCACAAGACCTGGACTAAAATGAGGTTTACTCAGAAAGAGGGTGTGAATCCAACTAGGACAAAATAAACAGTCTTCATGACACATTTCTTTCTCACCTCTGCAGAAGCTAATCTAGCTAATCCCTTTGTGTTGTAAGAGGAAAATAACAGATACCTTACAACTCCACAGCCGGTATCGGAGGATGCAGGCAGCAAACACCAGCTGTCTGAGCCTCCAAACCATCCAGCTCTGTGTTCATTACTGAGCCAACAACTGCCTCTTCTGTGTCGTCAAACTTTCTGCCATGGTGCCTACATGAAAACCTTGACTCGGGGCCACATCTCATTTTCTTGTTCCCAAATAAGCATTCTGCCTTGTTGCTGTGATGTGAGTTTCCTTAATAAGAAGGTGTTCTGGGAAAGAGATCTTCCTGTGTGCTCTTGAGAGGAGACAGTAGTTTCTCTCAGCAAGTGTGGCATTCACACAGGCTGCACTGACATCCTGTGGCTCAATTTCAAGCACCAAGTGACAGCTTCACCCCTGTTACCGGTCCCATCCTCTCCCAGCTCTGCTCCCTGCAGGTCACTGATGCCCCATCCAAACCCTCTGGGAGATTAAGGGGCATCTGCCTTCTTGCTGGCTCCAGCTGCCACTCACTCAAACACTGATGGCCTGAGGGGCGAGTGACTGTCTGTCCTATCCATGGCACCCTAGCCTTTTCAGCATCCCCTGAATCACTGCCCATAGCAGCAGGGCTGGGTGAGGATGAGTCCATGAAGACACTCAGGGCTAGGCTGGATGAGGTTCTGAGCTGCCTGATGTAGTTAGGGTGTCCCTGCTCATTGTAGGAGGGCTAGACTTCATGACCTTTGAAGGTTCCTTCCAACCCAAACTATTCTATGATCCAATGATTGCTGAATGGAGTATTGCTGGAAGAGCATGGGCTTTTTTAAGGAAAACTGATGGAAATTTCTCACACCCCCCAACATCTGCCTGCCGGGATGCCAGGTAGAGCCCACGCAGCACTCTGCATGCATTCACAATGCCAAGCCTTGCCATAGAACCGTAGAATAGTTAGGGTTGGAAAGGGCCTTAAGATCATCTAGTTCCAACCCCCCTGCCATAAGCAAGGACACCTCACACTAAACCATGCCACCCAAGGCTTTATTCAACCTGGCCTTGAACACTGCCAGAGATGAAGCACTCACAACTTCCCTGGGCAACCCCTTCCAGTGCCTCACCACCCTAACAGGAAAGAATTTATTCCTTATATCCAATCTAAACCTCTCCTGTTTAAGTTTGAACCCGTCACTCCTTGTCCTGTCCCTACAGTCCCTAATGAAGAGCCCCTCCCCAGCATTAGGATGTGCAGTGAGCTGTGTCCCCCAGCCCAAGCTCAGACACTGTAAGAAATAACACCCAGCCCCATCGGAAGTCAAGTTTAATTTTACTGTCCCCTGGGGAACAGTGTTAATCTGTAACTTTTTAGGCATTACTCGACCAGCTGAATAACGGCTATTAGCTTTGGACTCTAGGCATTTTTATGAGATACTAGTTCCAGAGCTTGTGGTTTGGCATAGAAAGCATATTATTCACACACAAAACAACTGCATTAAAATAACATTAGGAATCTGGCTTAAACTGACAAACCCTAGGAAATTAAGAATTAAGGCTGCACATATGTCCTTAACTCACCTACCACGTGCCCGGTACAGCAGCTTGGGCAGTACATTGAACCTGCAGGCTGCAGCCCCTACTGCCTCCAGCTAAGCCATGTTCCCCTCCCCACCTCCAGGGAGAAAGCGCAGCGGCACCACAAGGTTTGGGACTTCAGTGCAATGTAGCTCTTTTCTGTGCATCTCTTCATAAAGAGTTGGATTTCCTCCCCCGTCACCAGCATCACCATGGGCAGAGCAAAAACTGCTAAGAAAGCAACTGCAGGCTGAGGAGGAGTTTGACCTGTCAGGGGTAAGACATGAGCTGGACAAGGAAATCCACATGGTGCCTCAATTTGACCTGCCCTTGATTTACTTTGATTGATCAAAGTACCACAGTCAGAGTGCGATGCAGCCAGGGCAGTGACTGCTGGCTTATGCTGAGGACACCACTCTGCTGTAGAGGCTGAATGGAGGCAACACCAGCCCTGAGAGAAGCAAACAGGCCTTTCTGAAGCCTGCTGGGGGAAAAGCCTTGGCCAAGAAAACACTTTCTAATGTTCACTTTGAGGATCACCTTATGGGAGGGAACTGAATCCAAGGAGTAATGCAGGGACACAGGTTGCTGTCACTGGAGCTGAGGGAGGCGGGGGGAACTCATGGATGAGCTGTGCCCAGAGGCTTCTCTCTCATGAGGTCTTTGGTCAGAGAAAGCCACACCACATGTCAAGAAATCTGTGCCATAGCATCCAGTGGCTGAAAAATGGAGGGTAACCGAAAAGGTGCAATGGATCAAAAAGCAGTAGCGGCTGGGGGCATTCCAAGTCCACACATCTGCTGTGCTCCTGTGCTTCTACCGAAGCCCTGCCCTTGACCATGGGACACAAACATCAAAATGCTCATCTGGTCACTGGCTTTCCAGAAGGTGTATCTGAGCTTTGGGAAAGGAGATCTCAGCTGCAGCATGTTTGCCACAAAAGCAGCACTCTTGGTGGTATCACAGCACATCCTCCAAAAGACAAATCACATCAGGCCCCTAGGAAGGACCAATCTGCCTGCTACTGCGGACAGAACAGCAGGGCTTGTTTTAAGATTTGGTTGGGTTTTTTTGCTCTATGGTCCAGTATTTGCCTTCAGATTGCAGTAAAATCAGCTCCTCTAAAGGCACGTTTGACAATGAGCTTCACTTCTGCCCTACCCGTTCCTTTTATTTATGAGCTCTGCTATTTTGTAGGAAACAACCCAAGATGTTCACGCATGAGGCATCTCTCAAGGATTAACCACTTTAAAGGAGAAAAAAAGAAAAGGCAGCAAAAAAACCCAGAAGGTAAGAGCCAGAAAAAACCCCAACCCTGTTCAAATTGCAAGGTTGTCATGCTGCTCAGTAAAAAGGGATGCACCTTAACCATATTGGGTGTGATTTTTTTCCCCTCAGCGAGGTGAGAAAACATTTGCTATTCCCATCTTGGAAGAAAAACAAAAGAATAATTATTTCCTTTCCCAGCAAAGGCAAATGCAGCTGAACTTAGCTCTGTGCTTTTTATGTGTGTGCCATAACCCAACACATTCCCTCGCTGGCTGACATTTGCAACAGACCACAAACACAGTACTACACCTGGCACCAAATTTGTATTTTAGGTCGGATTTGAGACATTCTGGTGATAAGATGAAGAATGCTTGTTCTCTGGACATCCTGTCCCAGAAATGCTATAGCAAAATTTACCATAGAATAATTCCTGTTTAATTCTTAGGAGCGCTCTTAATGAAAAAGTAATGTTTCACTTGTTGTGGAACCATTCTCCAAACAGAACTTGTGACCCCAGCATCAGGCTTCTTTTAAGGTTGCTGGGTGTCTCCATGTCTTTTAGGGTACAGCCAGTGCCATGGGTACTCACTGCTTTTGAAAGATACATCTGAAATTAGTGGTTATGCATGACGTACAGCCTGTGTCCACAACACGCAAGTGATGACCATGTGTCGTCCCAGTCCTCTGCTGTGACCCTAAAGAAAAAGGTGAATCTAAAAATACGAAATAGCAGAATCTCCTCCATATTGGGCCCACCTTCTGCAAGAGAGCCAATGTGACCTGTTCCAGAGCAAACACCCGTGCCTTCCGCTTCCCACAGCCACAAGGTGCATTACGGTGTAGTGCCTGTCCTGCATGTACTAGTGGGTGTCTGCGTGATGGAAAGTAGATGCGGATGTACACATATATGCAGTGTATTTACGGAAAATGTTAGGAAATAGGCCAGGATGGGTTTCAAGTGCCACCTGGAAGGATCTGTTATCCTGCCTGTGCACATCTGCAATCCCCACAAATAATATTTCACTAGAAAATGAAGAGGTTGTGACTGCAGGTGTGTGCATCCTATTAAGTGCACTGTGCCCCTTTAAAAATATGGTTGAAATGGCAGGTGATTGTTTCCATATAAAGGAAGGCTTGAGAATGACTGACAAGATCCGCTTCTGCAGCTCTTATTTCTGCCAATCAAATTGCTGAGGACGAGAGTGAATAGTGCATATTTAGCAAATGTATTTTTAAAGCTGAGCTTTGACTGAACAGGAACTTCATGAGAAAGTGAAGCCTCCCCTTCCTAGCTAGCTCTGACTGAAACACAGCAAATGAAATGGGGGGGGGAGGGGGGGGGGAAGTATAATAAAGAAACAAAGCTATAAAACAAAAAGACAGTTTTGCCAGACACCAGCACCCTACACCTTCGTCTTGGGCTTAGCATCGAAGGTGGGAACTCGTACCCAAGAGCTCTGATTGGAAGGGACAGGCAAGGAAGTAGCAAAGCTGCTGAAGGGCCTAGAGCACAAGTCCTGTGAGGAGCAGCTGAGGGAACTGGAGTTACTTAGCCTTGAGAAAAGGAGGCTCAGGGGGGACTTTATTGTTCTCTACAACTGCCTGAGAGGAGGTTGTAGTGAGCTGTGGGTCAGCCTCATCTCCCAAGTAACAAGCGATGGGACAAGAGGAAATGGCCTCAAGCTGCACTAAGGGAGGTTTAGACTGGATATTACGAAAAATTTCTTCACCAAAACTGGAGCAGGCTGCCCAGGGAAGTGGTGGAGTCACCATCCTTGAAGGCATCTAAAAGCCATGTAGATGTGGCACTTCAGGACATGGTTCAGTGGTAGAGTTGATCATATTAAGTCAATGGTTGGACTTGATGATCTTAAAGATATTTTCCAACCTAAATGATTCTATGATTCTAACCCTTTCCTCCCACCCTGGCTACCACCCACATCTCAGCTCTTCATCAGTCCCCTCCCTCTTCATCTGCTCTTGTTGCCAGGTGGTCTGGCATTCCCTTATCACAGCCTCAAAGGAGGGTATGCAGTACGGGGGACTGGAAAAACAAACGAAATTCTCCTCCTGAGCCAGGCAGGTAGGTCCCCAGGTGCCTGTCTTCATTACAGAGATTGCTTTGAGAGCTAGATCCAGCTGGCAAAGATTTTTCATTAGGATGGCAAGGCTGCAAACGTGAAGCTGGAGGGAAATTACGTAGTTGTGGAGTAGAGGCGGCCTTGAGCTGTGGGTTAAAGAGGTGGTGGTGGTGGTAAGACTTTTCAATTTTATCTTTCTTTTAGCTTTGCATCGTGGGGTGTTGTTAGCTATGGAAGTGGCAACGTGTGTTAGATGTGTTCAGGTTTGTTTGTATTTCCTCCCCCCCACTCCATTTCCTGCCCCCCAGAGAGGTTATAATCTTGCAAGTGTTAAATTTGACTAGTCTTTGCATAGACCTGGGACAAGGAAAAGGCTCTTTTAGGGCTGCGTGAGTCTGGATCTTGTACAATGTGTGGGAGTTGTGCTCTAGCTGTTTTCCTAAATATATGAGGAAAGGCAGGGAGAGTAGGTAGAACTCAGGCTCAGCTTATTTTTGTGCTAGCAAACAGCATAGCTCTGGCAGAGGAAAAAGGATTTAAAGTGTTGAGCTGACATGTTAAAGCCATGGGCAGCTCCTCACAGCATCTTCTTTCTGAAATACCACAGACATGAGAAGGTGATTGAGAGCAGGGGCTGCTGCTGCTGTTGTCCTTTTAACTGGAAAGAGCAGATATCAACAGAATACAAATAGAAAAAAGGCAGTGGGTTTAAACTTAAACAGGCAAAGGTCAGGTCAGATAAAAGAAAAAAATTCTTTACTTCTTCCTTAATAAAAAACTAGGGTGGTGAGGCACTGGAATAGGTTGCCCAAGGAAGTTGTAAATGCTCCATCCCTGGCAGTGTTCAAGGACAGGTTGGACAAAGCCTTGGTCTAGTGTGAGGCATCCCTGTTCATGGCAAGCGGTTGGAACGGGGTTATCTTAAGGTCCTTTCCAACCCTCACCATTCTATGATTTTATGAATTAGATGTGGGACAATTGCAGAAGCTTTAACAGCCTTAAGTCCCCATATTTCAGTTCTACCAGCCCTGCAGATGCTCTGTCTCATTTAATGTCGCTAGCCAGGCCCCTACATGATAGCCCACTTCTGTGACTGCTAAGAAGCTTTTGTACAATGCACTTTATGTGGCTGGTTATGAGCTCTGCAGTGGTCTTAACAACAGCGCAATACTTACACTTTGGAATTGTTGGGCCAGCTGGACTGTTACATACCCAGGCATGCACCTTCCCAGAAGTTGGTAGGGTGTGTGTTTGCATGTCCAAGGAAGCTTTGCTTGGAATGCAGCTCCACTGTGATTGTTTTAGTGGCTTCTCTCCCCTTTGACTTTGTGTACAAAAGGAAAAGTGGTTTGTGTAACTCAGCCAAAATTGGCCAGACTCTGCTCTACATATGCTTTGAAGGACCAGTGAATCCAGTGGCTACATTTACTCAGTGATAAATGGTGATAAGCACTATCTGAGATAGCTATGGTCTGTTAAGACAATGTCCTTGTGTCTGTTGGCTCTTGTTGTCTCTTATTCTGCTCTTTGCACTGATGGCATCTGCCACATCCAGTGTTGTCTGGGTGCCAGCTGACCATGCGATCCAGCCATCCGATTGCTTTTCAGTGATAAATTGCTATAGCTGCTGCTGGCTGCATATGGCAGGTCAGGAGTATCACCTGGTTACACGTGCTGAATCTGCATTGCAGCTACTCTTTGCTTGAAGAATGTACTTGAAAAGAGGAGATTTAAGAAAAAAGAGAGGGGGTACTCAAACAAGTGAAATAATATTGAGGAAAAATTAGTCTTTTAGTCCTTAGCTCTGTAGCCTAGTTCAGCTGAGGGCATAGGAAAGCTGGACAAACACAAATGAACTGCCAGACTTCGAAATTAGCCCATCTCATCCATCCCTACTTCCTTCCATTGCGGGGAGGCTGAAAATCTCCATGAAGAGAATTATGATCGTTGAGTCACTCCAATAGTTGCAGTCCTGGCTGCCTGCCCCTGCCAGCCTGCTACACTACTTGTATGCTAATGTTTGGATTTTAGTGGTGGGAAATGAATGTCTGGCTGTACTCTTCATGCACCATTGGGCTGTGCTTATGGTCGCTATTGGCAGCACCAAATGATTAAACAGATAAAACCATCAGTCTTTTTATTTCCAAACATTAACCTAACTGCTAATAAAGCACAACCCATGTCATCCTTATGGACTCTGCAGAGCTGAGTCACATTAAAAACAGGGTCTGAACGCTGGAAAAAGCCTCCTACATCTTTCCTGTGCCGAGAGGCAGTACTTCTCTGTGCAGTTTGCCTTGGAGAGCTCTGCTGTGGGGAAGCTGGCTGGGCTAGGCTGCGCTGCCAAGGAAAGCAAGGAGGCTGTGACCTGCACACTTTGGCATGGGTGCAGTGGGCTGACGTGTTAGTGCCATGGATGGATGGATAGCTGTGTCCCTGTCCTTCTCCTCTCCCAGCACCAAGCAGTGATCTCCTTTCAGGCTCCTGGGATGGGTGGGGAAGGTTTGTCAGGCCCCAAGGCATAGGAAATGGAGTGATTCTTCCTCTCAGTGGACTTTGCCCTCAGTGGCTGAAGATATTTTTCCCCAAACATACCCAGCAAAACTAGATGGGTTTTGTAAATTCATTATGTCACTGAGGAATCTGTTTAATCAGCTGCCTTTCCCTGGAGGCAATTTGCATTTAATGAGAGACATGATGGAAGGAATCAAAACTGGTTTACAAGAGTTAGGCTCAACTCCCCCAGCTGATGTATTGCCAAGCACGCTGTCATTTAGAGGAGCAAATGGAGGTACTGAGCAGCTTCCATCCTGTCTGTGCGGGTCAGCAGCAGAGGCAAGATGTGAAACCTTGAGCTCTGTATTGCATTGTTCCTTTCCTAGGTGTTATAATGATGAATAGGAAAAGTCTCTGTGTTGCCAGGAATCTGATCTGTGCCCCAGTTGTACAGTAAGGCATATCCTAATTTATTTTATTTATATATGAATATATTAATTAAAAAGCAACCAAATGAGAAACATTGCATAAATACAAGAACGCACCTTGGTCCTACTACTTACCTATTTCACATAGAGCTGGATAATGGACTAGTTTCAACTTAAGGTTTAAAAACCATTGTAAAAGTTTTGCATGTAAAGTTAACATAGAAAGAGAGGACACTTGGTTATTTCTCTGCTTGCTTGCTCTCCCCAGTTACCTTGGTATGCCAAGCCCTTTCAATTAGTTTGTACCCTGCCTTCTCAGCCTGTTGAGACAGGCTGATGTAGCTGCAGCTTTCCTGCTACCAAATTATGTGTATGGGTGCAAGGTCCTCAGGAAATCTCGCTCTGAGGGACTCTCTGTGGACCTGTGCATGATGTTGTGTCCTTAGAAACATGTGAAGTATTTTATTACTGTAAAACAACTCCCATGCCAGCGTCTCGTTAGCCTTCACGTTTAAGCTTGCTTAATGGTTTGGGTTGTTTTTTTTCTGAGTAAATAAAGACTAAATAATTTGGAAGCAGGTTTTCCTGCAGGGTAATTGCCATGCTAGCAACAGCCAAGCATTTTCCATAGACCAGGGGAGCAATATCCTCTGCCAGGAGGGAAGGGTGGTTCGTTTGTTCCTCTCAAGCAATGGCTGCTGGAGCCAGTGCTTGCCTCAGAGACAGGCTTTTCATGATACCGCTGTAGGAGGGGACCAGCATCCTCTGCCCCTCAAGTAATTATCAGAGAGAGTCACAAGTGAAAACTTTTGAACTGGCTGGCTGCTTTTTGACCCGCTGTGGGTTCCGACAGTCTTAATGTTGAGCTGTCCTGGATCATGAAGATACTGTCCAAAATCATACCCCAGAATTGCATTTATTGAAACAAGTGCAGATTTGCAAGGATGAATCAATTTATCTGCCAAAGTATGATAAATAGAACTCCACAAATGCCTTAAACTAGTGATTTATTATTCATGTATGATTTATAATGCTTATAAGTGATTGAGCATGTCTTGGATGTAGGTATTTAGGTTTTGATGTAACTAAAGCATATAGTTTGTTTGTATTAACTTTATAAGATATATAGCTTGGAATAAAAATATCATTTTCTCTCAAAGACGAGATGTAATGGATAGTAAATAGATGTGCATTCATCACATTTGTTCTACTTTCAGCTGTTGTAATTGATAGTCTGTATAATGTACACATATGAGATTTTTTAATATAAATATGGGGTTGTGAGAATGCCACTTGTCATCCATCTGTAACATATTATTTAGAGATTATTTATGGGCTGTTGGTACCTTTCCCACTTTTTTCTAAGTTTAAAAGGACTGAAAGGGAAAACACAATTTAATATGGAATTGATTTTGCATCAGCTGGTTTTACATGAAATGTAATATTACAGTATTAACGAATTGCACTGTCGTCTCTTGCTGTGAAGTTGCATTATGTTCTGTAGCCTTGGTTCACTTATAAATCCTTCAGCAGCACACACTTAATTGTTTGGCAAATGACACAACATGTGAAGAAATAACACCTATGATGTGATTTATGTCTCTCTAGGCAAAGACACTGAGAACTGGATCATCTACCTTCGCTTGTTATGCTGCATCAGAACAGGATCTGAAAGCTGTGGCCAGTTAGGACACACTAAAAATACATACCCTGGGAACAATATGTGTGTTTTCTCTACCAGTCAAGCACACATCTGAATTGCTGTTAAAACTAAACACATGTGTGATGTACCAACATATGGATCCTGTGATGGACACAGCCTTTGAGGCTGTGAGCTCTTGTTTGCTGGGCAGAACAAGCACAGTGAAATCATGAAAGCCCAGCTTGGTTGCTGTACATTCACTGCAGGGAGCAGGGGTGTGCATCCAAATCAATACAGTCTGAATCCAGTGGGATATAGGTACATTGAGCCAGCAGGAATTCTAGGGAATGAGGGAAGAGTAGACAGAATTTTTATAGCTGGTGGGGTGTCACACTATGAGTCTACCCGGAGTAGTGAAGCCACTTGCCAACACAAGCATCAGTTCACTGGTTTCTAGGCAGTGCCTAGAAGTGGTGAAGAGCAGAGTCTAGTAGAAATAGCTCTCCCACAGCAGAGAGATTGCATCCAGTCCAACCCTAGGCTTTGGCATGCCAGATTTGGAGTCTCCCCAGATACCACATGTATTAAAGATCAGGTAAAAAATCCTGACATATGTAGACTGTGTGGCTCATTTATAATTACATCTCCTTGTGTCTTGCTGTCTACCTTGAAGGACAAAGGGTGCAGATGTTCTGGTGCAACCTGCTATGGAGGATAGAACCAGTTTAGTCCATTTATTCTCCTTCAGCTTCCAGAAACAGCTGAAGAGCAGAAAATTGTTCTCCACCATGTTCTGTGGGTGCATAGGTCTTTTTTAATTAGTATTTATTTTTCCTCCAGCTCCACCGTACCCATTTCTCTTTCTTTTTCCCAATGCAATTAATTTAACAAACATGTTTTTAGCAAAAGGAAGTTAGAAGATAAATGTATTGGAAGTAGGACTGTTTTCTTTCCTTGTAAGTAAAATGGACTCCCATGCATGCCCTACACATTTCACAGGATCAAGGCTTTAATGATATTGTATATTAGCATTTTTCATTTGTGGCGCTCTGACTTGCCATATCTTTCATGTTTATTTGGATATTTTTCTTTCTGTGCCCTTTTTTTATCCTATTCCCTTCTATTTCTGATCTCTTTATTTTGTTGGACAGAAGATAAGCACACTGACAGACCAAATTAAAATAGCACTTGGATATTTCATGAAATACTATCCCTAGAAGGCACTGCTTAGAAAGTGGTAAGGCAATGGTAGCCTAGTTTAGCTGAGATGCTAAGTGGCAGAGTCCTTGCACACAGTATAGCTCAATGCCTGTAAGAGGGCTCTTAAGTTCATTCACAATCTCAGACTTTGTGTGCTATCTGTACAGATAATGGCGCCCACTTTGAATGGCCACAAGCTATGTTCATGAGAACTCTGAAGGAAAAAGTCCAGTCACGCTCACTGTCTTAATGTGTGTCAAAAATGTTTTGGATGAGTCGGGCATGGGCAGACTATTTCAGCCCACTAGCAGGTGCAGCAGGGGCTGCTTTTCATCTGCAGAGTGTGGGTGCCCCAAAGTACCCGCAAGACATGCAGTGGAGTTGAAAGATGACAGTATAGAGGGAAGGCTGGAGGGGTGGATCACAGAACTTACCATAACACGAAGAGCACAGTGCTTTTGGACATAACAGGGCTTAAAAACCTTCCCAGGCTCCTTGCCTCAGTTTGGGAGAGTCCCTGAATTCCACCCAGAGCTCTTTATGCTGCTGATTGTGTTGATTAATCTACTCAGGTCCTAAATGTTACTGTTCTAAATGATCAAGGTGTGTGGTTATGAAGAAGCAATAGAGTGAGGGTGTCTTGCTTAATGGGACTCAGATGCACGAGTGCATCATACTTACATTTTCTGGGAAACATGGAAAACAAAAGTGGAGAATCCTTTGCTTACAAAATGGTGGAAAACTAGGAGCTATGAGGAAATGTCTGGGAACTGCTGGCGGTAGAGCTCAGGAAAGAGAGCAAGCTCAGAGTTGTTATGTGATTCGGGTGTATGGTCATATGTTGTACAAGCTACAAACCCTGTGGCCCTTAAGGACATCTCTTTTGCATTCTAAAATGTTTTAACTAATCCGAGCCATTTGCACAGCTGAACAGGCTCAAGGTCTCTAAAGTAAATTGGACATGCCTACAATTCTGCAGGAAATTAGGGAACAGTTAGGTAGTCCCAAAGCAGAGGAAGAAATAAAAAGGAGTCATAAAACCTCTGGTCTCTGGGAAAGCTCTGGGTGAAGATGACTTTCTAATAGAATTTTCTGAACTCTTTCAGTTTCACTTGGCTCCTGTCATACGGAAAAATTTTCAAAAGGCCAAAGCGAGAGGGTTCCATTTCAGCACTAATTGCAGTGTTGGGTTTTCCTAACTCTCTTTCCTAGGAAATAACTCACTGATGCACCATTTGCAATAATTAAATTACAGGCCAATTCTTTTGACTAATGTGACTCAGAAGACACAGGTTAAAATAGCATTGAGAAAACGTCTGAACAGCTTACCTTATGGGCGAGAGCTTAGCCGTATCTTGAGGTTCACATTAATCAGAAAGCTGTTACAGAGTCTTTAGGCCTGTTATTATCATTTGCTATTTTTAAAATTCTCTGAAGTAATCAGAAAATCAACCAGCTCAACATCCCTAAAGAGCTGCTTCCCACCCACCAGCAGTGGCTGACTTCACTGTTGACATAAAAACCATGAAGATCTCAGTCTGGTATTCTGCTATGTAATTGTATCCTTAATTTTGGCCTTGTTGAAAGTCTGCTGGAAAACTGAGCCGTGTGTCCTCATTAGAAGCAATTCATATGTAAATCATTTAAGATTCTTTTTACTTAAAGAAAGCAAGCGTCCCTGTGCTGTGACTCAAAGATTCTGCAGGCTCTTGTTCCTCTTGTGGCTCCTGTGTGGCTGTGACTCCTGGCACATCTGATGTAGAGTGACAAGGTTGTTGCTGGCCATGCTCTCAGTATCTCTTGCCTTAGCTACTGGTGAAAGTATCTGTCAAGAGACTTTACCTTTTGCCAACCTTGGTTTAGGATGTGAGAGAAAACTATGCTTTTACACACTTCTGCCTGGCATACACCCATGGAAGGTGCTTCCCTCCCTTCATTCAATAGTAGCCATCTATTATCAACTTTTCTGCATATTGGAAGGCTTAATTTTTGCTCTTTTATGTGCAAAAATATGCTGAAGTGGTAGCATAGCAGTGGTGGAATGACATCCTAGTGTTAAAATGGAGTTACTTTGAAAAGACATTGAATAAACAGCAGTCAGATGAGTTCTCTGGACCTTTATCAATAAAACTGATAAAGAAGCATATGAGGTAACAGCCAAGTACTTGTCTAAGAGCATAACTTTGATAATGTTTGGGCACCTATTTCTTCTGAGTATTTCTGAAGTTGGAAATGGAAGTTATCATAAGTATGCTATTGAAAGTGTTGACAGCAATTTGAAGGTGTAAAGGAATATTGCGTCTTTACCATGATTTCTGTGCTTTTGAGTTGGATGAGCTGAATCCCTTCACACTCTTAAACTGTTCCTAAAATATAGCGTCTGAGGTACTTGTTTCTAGGAAAGTGAGTCTTTGATGCTCATGAACACATTTTAAACTATTGAAGGTGTTTGGAGCTTCCCTTTAGCACCTTTTTGTTATAGATAAAATGTAGACAAGTGGGACTAGGTAGTAGATGATGAAATTCAAGTTGGTTAAAACCTGATTATTAAAACTCTCTGTTTTTCTCTTGCATAAAGAATTTTACATGGAAAGGTAGCAGGAAAAATACATAAAGGTAGAGTCCAAGGTAGGCTGGTAGGCTAGTGACTGTTGTTCATGAATTGTCCAGTTCATTGCAAAAAAAAAACCCACCCAAAATAAATCTTACAGCTTCTAAGAATCTGACCTTGTGCCCAGAAATGTGTAAAGGCACAGCTGGCCTTGTCTGGGCTGGAAATCAGCTTTAACAGTAACTGCAAAGGCTTTGCTTCTAGAGAGTATTTAGCTTTAAAAAATGAATAGGGGCTTCATGTTCCAAATGTCATCCGTCAGTTTAACAAATGGCAACAATATACATGCCTTAATGCCAGATTGCTGTTTCATTAGGTTGCTTGTGGGTTATTCCTTCTTGGTAGCTTGTGTTATTCTAGCTGGAGCAGCAGAAAGGTAAGAGGGCAGAGGCTCCTCTCTGCTGCAGTGCCTCAGCAACACAGCACAGCTCCTGGCTGGGTTTGGAGGGCAGTAGTAGACAAAAGAGGGTGCAACATGAAAAGAGCTGGGTGAGATCAGTAGGGAGGCGTGTTCCTCAGCACAGCCATGTCGAGATCAGCACTGGACCAGACACAGAATTGCTTTGGGGTTAGGTTTGTAACTGCAGCTTCAGCACACAGGCAAGTGCTGATGGCTGCTGAATAGTGCTGCCTGATGCTAGTCTGAAATCCAAAACACACAGGCAGGTGACTCCAAATGGCAGTGCTCTGTAGCTTTGCAGACTCCCCTGCCTTGATTCTCCCATACTTGCAGGAACAAACTGAGTAAGATTTCAGTACAGCACTCAGTACAACGTGAACACTGGGNCTCTGCTGCAGTGCCTCAGCAACACAGCACAGCTCCTGGCTGGGTTTGGAGGGCAGTAGTAGACAAAAGAGGGTGCAACATGAAAAGAGCTGGGTGAGATCAGTAGGGAGGCGTGTTCCTCAGCACAGCCATGTCGAGATCAGCACTGGACCAGACACAGAATTGCTTTGGGGTTAGGTTTGTAACTGCAGCTTCAGCACACAGGCAAGTGCTGATGGCTGCTGAATAGTGCTGCCTGATGCTAGTCTGAAATCCAAAACACACAGGCAGGTGACTCCAAATGGCAGTGCTCTGTAGCTTTGCTGCAGAGCATAAAGACTCCCCTGCCTTGATTCTCCCATACTTGCAGGAACAAACTGAGTAAGATTTCAGTACAACACCTTGAATTGAGTGAACACTGGGGAAACAGCCATGGCACAGGGTTAAGGTAAAGATGGGAGAGTCTGAGCCACTCCACTTTGCCCAGGTCCAACCCACTGCAGTGCTATACCCTCACTGCCCTCTGCAGCACAGCAGCACTGCAAGGACTCTGTAAATCCGCAGGTAAATCCATAGGTTGAACCTCCCTGAGCTGCAGCTGCCCACACTGAAGTTGCCTGATGATCTGTGTGGTGGAAATGCCATGAAGTGTCTTGCTTTGTAAGAAACTAAGGTTTTGTTGCAACCATGCCTCAAAGCTTTCAGCCCTCTCCACTGTCACTGGCAGCTCGAGCATTCCAGTGGAGTTCCCTGATGGGATAAACATTTAAATACTAAGAAGAGCGCTAAACAGGTATGGTTTTGAATGATTCTTTCAGGTTGCTGCCAGTACAAGCGCTGCACAGCATGACTGGGAAAGTTGCAGAGGGTAAAAGAAGAGGTATTTATTAAAAAGAAAGCATTTGCTGTCTCCAGCACCAGGAGATCTAGCAACAGGCTGGCCACTAAACAAGCAGGGGGTTTTCTTGCCGGGGAGCTCTGAGTGTGCAAGTGAGGCCAGAGCACAGAAGGGCAATTAGGAAACTTTGTTCCCAGGCTAAACTGACTTTATCTGCTTGTACCATGGCATTCAGGGGAGTTCATGCTGGGATTCATAAGCCACAGGTAATATGAACTACTCTTCCCCCCCATCCCACAGCACACCCACTGGGGAGCTGCCTCTCCTTGGGAGAGTCTCCCTACTCAAGGGTGAAGGGCTCAGTAAAGTTGCTGCTGCATTCAGCACCTTGCTGGAAGGCTTTTGGGAAGGGAAAAGTGCATTGGGTCCTTGTAGACCTCTTGCAGAGGCAGTGGAGGGGTCTGCTGGGAAGTTAGGAGTAGAGTTAACCACAAAGTCCAGTCTCCCACAACCTTTTCCTGCTCAGACCAGCTAATAGTCAAATTTGTCCAGATTTAACAGAAAGCAAGGTTTGCAGGGAGATGACATATACAAACAAGTATTTATTGTTGTTCTGCTTTCATTAGGTGTGGAAAAAGCTGGTAAGCTATTGGACTCAGTGTCCCTATGGCTGGTTTTTGAAAAACTTGCCTGTTTTTTTCCCCAACCAGCTTTTGGCTTAATAAAAAAATATGGCCTCTCCCTATGAATCTTTTCTCTTGTGCATTGTGGCTGTACAGATAATGGCAGTTGTTTATATCCTCACAAATTAATGTGACTGTAATGGCTAACTCCGACTTAGAAAGTAGAAAATGAAGTAATGGGAAGCGTCAATTTTTAACATGCTGCCTCCGTGCATGTAGAGAAAGCTCTGAAGGTCAGAGAAGCACCATGGCAAACCCCATAGATGTAAATGTGAAATCCTGACACCACAAATGTTGGTGCCTGAGCCATTGCCCCTCCAGGAGCACTACCATCTGAGTCATGTCTTCCTTTCAGAAGCTGTCCCTGCTTTATTCAGCAATATGGGCAGCTCCCACAAGGACCACAGCAGTTGAAACTGGTGAGCAGGACTGAACCTGAGGTCAGTGCACTGCTCTTCAGCCAGAAAGCAGCAATAAGTCCAAGTCTCTGTCCCGGGAAGGGCAGAGTTAATTATACCACACTAAATGTTCAGGTCTAGAGAGCCCTTCATTTTATATTCCACTTCCCCCTTCCCCACCCCACCCCCCTTTTTTGTAATCACTTTATTTTTTGAAGACAAAGGAAGACACCATGTAAAAACATCACTATGGAAACATCATGGGCTCACTTGTACTTGCCTGCCAAGTGACTACCTAACTGAAGTTTTACATCCTACTGGATCACTGTTGGCCATCTGCTCTCCTTCAAACTTCTCTGAATTCCACATTTCCCTGAAAAATTCGTTTTTAGAAAGGAAGGAGGAGGAGGAGGCAAAGGGAGAATCCGGCATTCTTGGCTAGCGCAGAGCTATTGTGAAAAAGGAAGATAAATTCACTTCGGGGCAGCCCCTTAAAAAGGCAAAGATCCATGCTTTGCAAAATGATTTCATAGAAAATACCCCATTTCTAGATGCACTTAATGATAAGAGAATATATTGGCAGCCACAAGGCAAAGCAAACAAAAACCTCCTTCTAGTACTCTCGCACCGATTGTCTTCCTCTCCCCTTGGCTCGTTTAGTGTCAAATGTATTTTCTTCTAAAATGCAGCAGTTACAGCCTACACCGGAGCTGCTGGCTGCAGGCTCCCCAGCCCTGCTCCAAATAAAACACAGAAACAGATTTCCTGCCAAGCACCGGGGAAGTTTCAAGCCTTTAGTTTTTAAAAGTATAATCTTTTTATCAGTGCCCTGAGCCTGCCAAAGGTAATTACGGGCCATGGCGCATTTACATCAATGCATAGGACCTACAGACGTTTCAAAAGCTTAATGGAGAAACGCCATAAATGTGCGTATCGAAAAATAAATTAATTAAACTGTCATGTAAAGATATCACTTATTTTGCAGAGCGGAAGCCGCTCTTAATGGGAATGGAATGGATCAGTGCGCATTTCAAAACGCAAAGCTGTAATTTAAATTCAGACTCTCCTTTAGTGTGCAAGTCACAAGACATATTTATTATAGCCTTGGACTGTCAATTGTAATTGGCTTAGCAGAGACAAAGCTGTGCTGTTTTGCTTTCTTGACCTCCTAGCTGGTTCAATATCTTCTGATGTCAGGATTATTGACAAAGGCTGAAATAAAAATCATGTTTACCTGTGATGAACTTGCAAAAATGCAGTACAAGGTAAATGTAACACTGAAGCCTATGTATTTATTTATCAGGCAGCATGGGGAAAATGGTGGTGTGAAGCATTTAAGCTTCTTTAAATGAACCAGCTGAATGTATTTACTGCTGCTCTTGAGACCTGCTACTACTAACCTAGACACAAATAGATAAAAATAAGTAAAAGCACTGTGAAAATGAATAGCATCATTTGTAAGCTGCTGCTCTGAGTTTTCCAGGTAGCATTAACATTTAAAGTTGTTTTCCTGATGCTTTTTCAAGGCGAGAGCCAAAGCCTGAGACCTGGCTCCTGCTTTCTTCCAGACCCTGTGTTGAACTTAGCCAGGAAGATGTTTTTCTACCTGAACCTAGAGCCTTCTGCCCAGGGGCCTCTCTAATTTCTTGTTAAGAGCTCAACTCGGTAAATTCAACTCTAAACAACCCTGGCAAACTCAAGCCTCATGGTTAGGAAGAGCTGCTGCACATCCGGCAGGGACAACTGTTCCAGGCATGCCTCTGCGGGCAGTGGTGAATGGAAGCTCCTGCTGCCAGAGCTGCTGCTGTTGTGGTGGGAGCCTGGCTGTTTGCAGGGAGGGAGGATAGCACTACTGGGTAGGTGGGGAGAGGAGGAGACTGGCTCAAGTGTGAGTTGTCCAGATGTCATGCTATGCCATGGCTCCGATGAGCGGCTCATCTTCAAACATGAGTTAATTTCTTTTAAAAGAATACCTGTGTGTCTGCATGGGTTCTCACTCACCTTAGTAACAGGATTTTAAGAATGGGTTACATTTTTGCTTTCAGTGTAATCTTTTAGCAGTTTGTTCCAAAAGCTAATTATTAATACTAGACTAGGGTTTTTCTTTCTCACACACTGCACTAAATAGCAAACAGAAACGTCTTTTATAACCTTTCTGTAGTACCACAGTTTTTAGCTTGCTATATTATTCCTCTTTCATGCCCTTTCTCTAAGATGCACATTTTTACCCTTGATCACTCTTAAGAGAAATTTTTATTTTTGTCACTCTCTTCAGTTCCTTTTGCCTTTGAATGGGACTTGGATGTTTTTAAGTGCCAGGTTACTACTGACTCCTGTTCCATGTCTGAGGGTTGCAGAATTGGACACTTACTTACATGGCTCCTACTGCCACACTATCCAAATGCTAACGTTTTTCTTTTAGAGAAGGCACTGGCGAAGGAAAGTGCTCTTCACCCACCTGCAGAAGAACAAATGCTGAGAGATTTAGGTCCTGGTGCAAAACAATATGTAGGCTCCAACTGTTACTGTCACTGATGTCAGTAACAAGCCAAAAGTCTAACATCTTCCCTTGATTTGGACTTCAGTGATTTCTTCAAGGTATAAGAAAATTATGTCCACTTGAGAACTGAATGTATGCATCTGCATAGATAAACAGCTGTCTTGTATTATCAGCCAAATACCCTAATGTGGTTTGACCACTTCATTCCAATAAAGCCATCACAGTCATTAAATAGTCTTTTCCTCAACAGCTTTTCCAGATTAGTTGTTTGGTTGGTGAGCCCTGGTAGCTCCAAAGCAGATGAAATCTACAAATAGCCCACAAAAAGTCGTAACTTCTTCCGCTTATGGAAAGACTCAAAGAGCACTGTAAGTAATGGTCAGGAGAACAGGATAGGTCACAAACATCAGCTAAAATGCTTAAGTTAAAGACATACAACTTCTAAACTCTGAAAATAGCTAGTATGGTAAAAATGCTTCTTTCCCATGTCACCTTGTAAACAGTAAGTAAATACACAAAATACAAATTCTAAGCTATTAGGAGTGATGGTAACAAAATATTGCTTTTAATGCTCTTCTTAAAACCCTTTTGAAAGTATTTATTTAAATATTTAAAAGGTTTCATTGTATTCAGTTTTTATAGTCATATAATTTGAGCCACTCTTTCACATTTAAAAAAAAGTTAGGGTATTTCTCAAATGTCTGAAATCAGCCAACAATACTACTAACAGTTTGTTGCTTAAGAGATGTATCCACTAAGAGGTATACAGCCAAGATTCAACTGAACTTGTATTCTTAATTCATTAGTGGAACTGTAAGGCCCTCTTCTGGATTATAAATTACTGCATGGCCAAGCAAAGTACACAGAAATGACAGAGCCAGCCAATGCTATGAAAAAAAATACATCAGGCTGTAAACAAGTGAACTTAAACCATAAATTTTCCTCTGTCTATAAACAGCCAATTATTCATCTGTTTGCTCACAAGAAAAGAAATCACATACACAGAATTGCAGGTACAGGTAGTAAATACCCTATTAGTAAAAACTCTGTACAGAACATTACAGATAATTTAATTGTACGTTTTAAAAGAGAAGGACACTGAAAAAACCTTCACTTATAATTTTTGGTAAGTTTCTGTCTCCCATCGGTGTAGGGCTAATTACGATTGTTCTTCTTCCGTACTTTGGATTTTGGTGCTGCCAAGAAGACATAGAAAGGGGGGAAAAACATCAGAAGTGAATTATAGTAATACCAGTGCCAGCATTCCTTTGAATTAAGTTTGGACCAGAATGGATCCATTAATGTGGAACCTACCATTGGGATTTTCTTGCCTGTAGAAAGCTTGTAACAATTCCACTGCTTCTTTGGCACGATAGCCAGAAACGCACTGTTCAAATTAGAATGATGTTCATGAGCACATCTGAGAATAACACATTCCATGCTTCACAGTAACGCCTTAAGTACAGAATAATTATAACCAACTGTACTGTCTATTTAGGGGTCAGAAAATCTGCTTTTCAGGTTGAACACCTAATACCTATGAAAAATACTATGTTGAGGCTTAGTAAATTATTTCCCTAACAATTTAAAGTTAAGCAAAGCAAACTTTCTTAGTAACTTACATAAAAATTTTATGCAATCTGAAATTTCTTTCTTATTAAGATGGTATTTCCAACATACTTCATATGTTCTTCAAGCACTTGGAAATGTAAGACATACACATAGGTATTGTAGGTAACAGTCAGAAAACATTGGTCCACACACCTATTCTTTATTCCTAACAGTCACCTCTCAGATGTTTTTAGTCCTTACAAGATATTTTTCCAGACCATGAACATTAATGACAAAGCATTTAAATGTCACTAACACTAAATGTATCTCCACCCACACTAGAAAACAATTAATTACACCTATGTATTCCACTGCAGCTGTCTACAGAAACAAAGGAAGGATTTGCAATAGCAAGAATCTTGTAATTTCTTTCTTCTGAACATATAAAAAACCTAAATACCACATGCCAGTGTTAGCACATGAACACTCTTCCAGTACTGACTGTACAAATTAATTCAGATGCTGGTCTCACAAACATCCTGAAAGATGCTTAATATGTTTACACTGGGCTGCCAAACAGTATTGTCTTCCTGACTAAAATTCCTTCTGAGCCTTTAGACTTCAGTGCTTATTTAGGATGTTGAAATATATTACTTGTTTTTCACATTCATTAAATCACAAAGCTTAAGTGTGGAGAAGAACTCTAATAACCCTAATCAGTGTCCTTGTACAAGGCATGATCATCTACTGTGGTGTATAATGTAATCAATGTAGTGCTATATGTATAGGTATATTAGTATAATGCTGTCATGCATGTAGATTTATGTACACTATACTTCCACTAAATGCTTGTCCAGCCTTTCTTGAATGACAAAGATGCCTTATTCTCCCCAGACACTCTGTTCCAGCCCTTCAGCACCCTTACTGTTCAGGAAATTGCCAACACCTAAACTAAATTACTTCTGCTACTTCTGCAGTCTGTATTTATTTGGGGACTTGAATTATATGAAGTAAGTTTAAGCTAATGTGTTTTACCTCATATACAGATAGACTGGGAGCAAAGATACAATCATTTTCAGTGGTTCAGCTAAAACCCAATAACCTAGTAAGATGCTGTTACTGCAGTTTAATTTTTCCCTCATCTCTTCCTGCCACATATATTCACTGTTTTAAGTATTACACATCCTTTAGATATATTTATTCCTTACCTTTTTCTACAAGTATAATTCTTCCTTTTCCTCTTTGATGCATCCTATCAAGTATTTTGAGACTGTCAGTCTTTCCTTTAAGGACTTAATTTTGTTAATGTTATTTTCTTGTTAAGTCAAGTTTACTTGACTTTGATCTGAGTCCTCTTAAACTGCTGCATAACATTCTCAAAGCATGGTGACAAAGCTAGGCACAATACACTAGCAGAAAAACAAAAACATTTTACAGCTTACTTCAAATGGTTCTCCTGAGTCCACCATATCATCAGACGAGATGCTCAAAACTGAGCCACAGCCTCCAAATCGCTCATTTCGACAGCCATATATGACCCGTGGAATTTATATGAATGAGTTAAGGTATTAAGTTAAAGTGAAAAGCAAGCAGGAAGTACAGTAGCCTCATTTAAGTAGTCATTAAATTTCACTACGATGTGCTTGTACTTTTCAAACTAAATTAGTTTGCACTACAGTTCCTCCCTCATAAAATCAGAGGCTACATCTGAATAATGTAAGATGTATTGCTGAAGATGTACATCCAGCCTTTCTCAGAAAGAAGCATGAATCCCACAGCAGAAGCATAAGAAGACATGATTTACTGAGTGTTAAAGCTGAATACTGAATGAGGTTAACTTGTTTTATGTAATAACAGGTATCTCTAAAGTTGATTTTTACATCCCTACGAGAAACTGTTGTTCGTCATAATTGCACCATTCCTCTTTCATCCTTGAGTCTCTCACTATTTGCCATGCAGTAAATGGAGATGGGTGCAGACTCATAAGCAGTAAAATGGTACCCGCGTAGCCTCTGCCTTACAGTGTCAAGTCCTTCTCTGTGGGCACATGGCCAGAACAGTGACATTTTGACACACAGTTTCCCAGTATGAATAAACATTAAAGGATACTCATCAAGCGCAGGGCAGCTGCACACATGATACAAGGCTCTACTGTTACATACATTACAGAGTTTGCAAACACTTCTGTATAATCTCTGTTTTGTTGCTTGGACCAGTCCAGGACCTGATCAATTGCCACCAATTCCGCATGTCGAGTAGCCTAGGATATAAAAACAAGTATTTTCTTAAGGCGTGCATTGATTGAGAGCTTTAAGTTTCTCGCTTGTAGAGATACAAGTGACATCAAATGCAATGTCATAAAATTATTCTTTGAAGTCAAAGGCACAATGTCCAACACCTAATCTATTAATAATGCAATTATTTTCTCTTTAGTGAAAATAAGGTAATGCTTTCTTGAGAAGTCTCTTTTTAGTTCACCTCTTTGCTGGCTCAAGTTACTGAAGAAATTTCATCCAGCCCAAACTGCAAAAGAAACATTCTGCCCAAGAAAGAACACATTAAACCTCAATCTCATATGCAGCACACACAAGATGAACAAGTGCAAACCGGTTTTTATTTCTACCTGTTCCTAGGCAAAGGAGTCTGCTCAGAAGTTCTCCTCTCTCTATCATGCCAGCATAGCAAGACAAGACATGAAAGCTCTACTTGAGGCTTAAGGGACACATAAAGCCTGCTAGAACAACTGATCCAGCCCACTGTGCTTCTAAAAGTAAGAACACAGGCTTGATACATTCCCTGGAAATATTAAGAAACTGCTCCTCAGTGGTACCTTTTCTTCCCTCTGAGAGTGCTGCCAAGCCTGAAGGGAATGAACACACTGTGAATATGCAATAATTTCAGTATGTTTCTGGAACTGCTTGGCCTGCTGTGAAGACACAGGATTTTCAGTTTGCACCACGTTTAATCCTGCCTGGGAGCGCATACATGTGCAATAGGTCCATCAAGTAACAGGCAGGGATTGCAGCATATGCCTGATTGCAAAAAGACATAAGAATATTGATTTATCTTTTTTTAATCCAAGACAACTGAATTATAAGTATCTCAGAGGTCACAGCAATAGGCATGGCACAAAAATCTGAACAGAATCATGGAATTATAGAATGGTTTGGTTTGGAAGGGACACTAAAGATCATCTAGTTCCAACCCACCTGCCATGAGTCCACTAGACCAGGTTGCTCAAAGCCCCATCCAAACTGGCCTTCAACACTTCCAGCTATGGGACGTGCACAGCTTCTCTGGGCAACCTGTTCCAGGGTCTCACCACCCTCATAGTAAAGAATTTCTTCCTACTATCTAATGTATATCTAATATCCTAATGTTTAATGTAAATCTACCCTCTCTCAGTTTAAAGCCACAGCCCCTTGGCCTACCACTACATGCCCTTGTAAAAAGTCCCTCTCCAGCTTTGATGTATCCCCCCTTGTACTGGAAGGAGAAAGAAAGAGAGGGAGCAGAAAGTGTTGACTTTAATTTCAGAGAGACAAAAACAACCAGTAATGTCTCCATATTGCTCTGAAATATTTGCAGCAGTATGTTTTACCAATCAAATGTCAAAGCAAAAGTTCCACAAAGTGCTAAGGCCTTTCCAGTTACAAAGCCTGATGGTTATGTGAATTCAGGTTGTTAGTATTTTCCTTCTTTTGAATCTGTTCTGGAAAGAAAAAAAAAAACAACAACTTTTTGACACAGGCATTAGACTAAGAATCAATCCAAATTATGCTTGTATCTCTGCTACGTATGTCTTTAGGTAACTTTAGACAACTTCATCTCAATACCTGACCTTGGGTTAATGTTTCAGCTCTACAATATATGGCTAAGGACTTGAGTCAGTGACTTAGTGGTAAATTTAATACTGTTGATAATGTTTCTAAACTCCTACAGAGATTTATGTTGCCTATGCCTATACTAGCAGATAGTGTAGTACAAGGGGAGTGTATCTGTAAACCAAAACAGTGCTGAAGACTCAACACCAAATCAGGGGTGCTCACGCTGCCTAGCTCCAGTGTAGTCTCATGGGTGGTATATTCCTAGCAGGAGCTGGAGTGCATTAGGTATGCTCCCTGAGTGCATCTTTTCAGGATAGGTTCATCTGAAAGGAAGACAGCTTGCCAACTCTGAGGCATGAAAAAAAGGCATGCTAAGCAGACACAGTCAAGAAATTTATTCCATGAGTGCACTTGTGATCTGAATTAATGTAGTAATGAACCCACTCAGAATAACAACATGGATCTTGAATTAGTATGGGTGTGATTCCTCCAGACCCACCAGTGCAATCGTGCCATGAAGGTTGCCTAGTTGAATAAATGAGATCACACCAGCTGAAGTCACAGTGCATGCTCCAGCAGAAAGATGCCTCAGAATCACTACAGCTACTGTAACTCAAAAGCGTTATGTTGTGGCTATTCTATTTTTGTGCCCCTCAAATCAGAAGAGACATGAATACCGTATTGGCTTTTTGACTCCTGAACATAGATTGAAAGCATATAAATGATAAGCCTTCATTACCAGAGGAAAACATGTCTCTAACCTATGGCACTGCTTTTAGCTAGTACACTGAGCCACTTTTAGGCCTCTGCTGATCCTAGGAGTACAAGTTGAGAAAAGCCAGGCAGCTGCTCTAAGTCATACCGCCTTCTGTGGCAACAGAAGACAGCTACGCAAAAGAGACTACGCTAATACAGAGTATTACTAGACCTAGTGTATCCACATCTTAAGTAATACATACTGGTTTGGTCATCTCACCTCATGAAGACATGGGAACACCAGGACAAACTCACCACAGCGTGAGAAAGGATTATTCAAGTTACAGAACAGTCTCTGTACAAAGACTAACTAGACTATGCCTCAACTCACCAGATACAGTTACTAGTTTTCCAAGTTAAGATGACTACAGTAGAGGGTTATAAAACTCAAGAAAGATGTGGAAAAGCGAACAGTAAATTGTGATTTATTATTTCTCATAAGTGGGCACCCAATGAAATTATCAGGCAGCAGATTTAAAACAAACAAAAGGAAGTACTCTTTCACAAAGCACATAATTAAATTGTGGAACTCATTGCCACAGGATGCTATGGAAGCCAAAACCATAAATGAGTTCAGAAAAGGTTTAGACAAATTCATGGAGGATATGTGCACAGACAGGTATCAGAAGCAAACATCCAGATACACTCTTGGGCTCTGGAAGTCTCTAAGCTATTCACTTTCACAAGTGGAAAGGATATGCAAGAGGAAGATATCCTCTACTCTCATTTCTTGAGGTCCTTCCTTAAACATCTGTTAAAGGTCGCTCTTAAAGACAAGATATGGGGGAAAACCTGACCTTCTAGGTCTGTCTTAAGATTTTATTTTGTGTGGAACTATTACTAGATAGTATTTTTATTGACATGCTGTGTGTAAAATAACATACAAAAAAAAAAGAGATGATTTTCATTTTGAGTCACTGACTCAATTCATAAGCTTCTATAAACCCCTGCTGGTTTTTTAGCTTCACTGATCTTATACACCATTTTAAAGCCAAGAAAACACAAACAGGTAAGAGTAGCAAGGGAAAAGAGAATTATGAGAGAGTGGAAAGTGGTGGTCCAAAGAAAAATCATCCGAAGCTGATGTCAGTGGGGCAAAAGCCTTAATAAAGACTTGAAAAAGTGCCCCAAACTGTGGCAAATGTTTTGGAGACATATAAAGGTGTTATCACTGCCCTGAACAGCTTACCTTTTAACTCTTAGACCAGCTCTAACATGTGAGAGTAACAGGGGCCAAAGCTCAAAGTATTGTCTTGTGGCTTCATTGGCAATTTATGAGTGCAAACAATACTTCATTTTTTATTATCATGTTCTGTACTTGAAAGATGATGTGGGCAAAGACACGTGCTATAATGACCCAACATGAGATAACAAAGGACCTAACACAGATAGTATTTTAGTGGGAAGTGAACGACTGTATCACACATGGGAATAAAGATACCTAAAAAAAAAGGGTTCTAGTTGGGAAAGGTCACATGTGTTTTAAGGAAGAAAATGATCAGATTGGTCCAAGGAAAGACTGTGAACAACTGAATGTGAGAGCTGCCAGAGGGAATACAGTTCTGGTGCAAGTTCACGAATGTATTGCCAGGCCTTTGAAAACCAATGTCTTACACAGACATTTGTCGCACTGCTGCCCAATAAATACAAGTAATGGCATGCCTGTTTTGAACTCCTGATGGCACAGCCATGTTCCTCAAAAAACTAAAATACACCAAACACAGCTGTATAAAAACTCCCTCCTTCCAACTGCAAAGTTTTTCTGTAAGAATGTGATGATGATCAATGATTTTGTGAATAACTTCTAGAGTAAGGGGCAGTATCTCTGGCATTAATGTGTTCTGCTATGGACACGCAGGGCAGAAACCAAGTATGCAGGGCGACCAGAGACAGACGTAAACAAAGCAACTAAATCTTTTTACCAAAATAAGTGGATAGGAATAGAGTGAAAAAGCACATAAAAAGACACTACCTGCTCTTAACTCCAGTCAGTTAGAAGACGCAGGGACTTACTTAAGGAGAAGGAGGAATGTATCTGACACAAAGCCTTACCGGCAAGTTGATTCCTAAGCAAGAGCAGGGCTGTAAGGAAGGACTGCAGATCTAAATGGATAAACAATCATTTTTTTTTAAAGTGGGGGAAAAGTTTTCAAGGGGTGAGAAAAGCCAGTATATCATACAGCTAAGTTTTTGAGGTCAGAAGGCAAAGGCTAAAGGAACCAAACACCAACCTTACAAACCAAACTACATACAAAGTAAAAATAACTTGAGATGTAGCGTGAAAAAAGGAGTTAGAGCTACTACAGTGACCTTGAGATGAGGCTCAAATACAAGTATTTCTCCAAAGCAAAATGAGTATTTTGCCTTTTAAATAAAAATGACATGAAGATTGTGATTGAAAGACAAAGTAAGAGCATGAAAGCACAAATTACAGCATATGAGATACAGAGCTAGGACTTCATGAAATTGTACAGGGCACAGAAGAGGGATGAGGTGCAAAACTCCAAGTTTACAGATCATCTCCATCAGAAAAATACGGAAGAGCTCCTGCATGAGGCTGCCAGTCTCACAGCAATGCTTTTAATACATCCAGGGAGAGTGTCACGTGACTGAAACCTGGCAGAGCATACAGAGTCACTGTAATGAGAACAGGAAGGACATACAACCCTGGCATCTATGGATCCAGGATAGTCTCAACAACAAAACAGGCAACATAACAAACTTTAGGGGTGGTATTATAAGGTCTAGCCTATAAATTAATTAATGTGGATTTGAATAGAACAGTTAACACTAAATTAACCTCGTAACTTTCCTTGGCGTTTCTCTTGCCTAGAAAAAACATTTGTCAATCTCACCTCTCTGGACTTTTACAACACATCTGGCACAGCCAACACATGAAATTAGTGCCAGACTGGGGAAAAGAGCATAGCACAAAACTTGCAGGGTAGGAAAACAAAGAAGGTAAGTTGCATTGAAAGGGGAAATACTTGTCCAGAGGGAACTAACTAGCAAAGATGCTCAAAGATCACTTTGTTCAAATGTATTCATTGGCATTAACTGGAGAAACACCTACAGAAAGCAGCTAACAGTGTCATGTCTTTCATATAATGAAAGACATCACCACAAGAGACAGAGTCAGACTGCCACTCAGGACGTGGATGGCCTTACACATGGGATAAAATTAAACTAAACTAAACAAAAATTAAAAAAAAAAAAAAGAAAAACAACACATGAAGAATAACAAAACAGCATAAAAGACCACAGAAGCTCCAGGAAAGACGTGTGAACTTACTTCCAGGAAGAATGGGAAACATTTATCAAACAAGGCACAAGAGAAAGTCCATCTGGAATAAAGTATATGGTTCTGGTTAAGTGAATTCAAGAAACATGAATCAAAGCTGGAATGGATGTATACAATAATTATTAGCAAGAACATAGAAGGAAAACCTTTCTTCTGAGAGGAGATTAAACAGGCAGCTTGGGGAAAACAGGGAAAAACAAAAGCCAAAAGGGAATATGTGCTCAAAATTTAAACACATCCAAGCTATGTGAAATAACGGATGATGCTGATCTAAGGAGACATAAATGGCCAAAAAACAAGTTCAAAACTGGGAATCAGAGGTTTTCTACCCATCTGAGGAATGATGTTCAGAAATCCTGCAATACGAGGTGGGCTTTATGCTCTTCCCAACTTCCCCCTCTCTCCCATTACCGCTGGCACCCGCTGGTCACCGGGATGGCCCTCCCCGAACCGCCCCCCAGCCCGCCCCGTGCTGGCCCAGTACCGGGGTGCAGACCGCGGGGCGGGGAAGCAGCAAGGCGGCGGTGCCCTCCGGGCACGACCCGGGTACCGGGAGCATCTCTCGCCCCAACTCACGTTCTTGGTCTCGTTGACCTCGTTCCTGCCCCGCCCCACGACCTCGCCGTGGTGCACCACGAGGCACCCGACGGGAACCTCCCCTTTCTCCAGCGCCTCTTTAGCCTGCGGGACGCACACACAGACACAAGCAACAGCGTTATCGTACCGAGCTCTAACGAGCAAGCCCCTGTCCTCCCGCCCCTACGCGCTGCCGTGAGGGAAGGCCCGACCAGGGGCTCCCGTCAGGCCTCTCCCGACACTTCCCCCCGCACCCCTCCCGGCCGCACTGACCACGTCGAGGGCCTGGTCCATCCAGGCCAAAATCACCGCCTCGTCCTCCGCAGCCGCCATGCCGGCACCGGCGCGTCGCGGGCGGTGTTTCCGGGGGGCCGGGCGGGGAGGCACCTCGGGCGGGGCAGCTGCTACCGCCCCTTCCGCCGACGTGTGGAGGCGAGGGGCGGCCGGGCCGGGCACGAAGGATGCTCCGGTCCCTCTGGAGTTTCCTCAAGCGGCACAAGAAGAAGTGTCTCGTCCTCGGCACCTTCCTTGGCGGTGAGTGCTCGGCAGCCGAGCCGACGGGCGGCGGGGGCCATTGTAGGGGCCGGAGCGGAACCGGTCTTGGGGCCGCGGGGCCTCTTCGCTGTGGCTGAGCCGCTCCCAGTTCCCGCTGAGGAGATCCCCTCGAAGGCCGGCGGTCGGCCGCCGAGCCCTTCTGTTAGGAAGCCGGTCTGCCCCCGGGCGGGCCCGGTGCAGGCCACGGACGTGACCGAACCGGCGGTGCCGCGGGTCCTACCGTCCTCATCCCCGCGTGGTCGGCGCTGCGGGGTGTTGCGCAGGGAGCTCCGCCGCGGGGTGAAGCGGCCCTCGAGTCGCCGGTGACAGTGAGCCGCCCACCGGCCGGCTCTGGGGAAGCCCAGGGGCGGGAGGGGTTTTCTCACGGGCAGGGGCGAAAATCGACCCGCCGAGCCTTAAACCCTAAACCGCAGGGGTTCGAGCCGCCTGCGTGCGCCTGCGGCGGGTGTTTGCGTTGGGTTGAAGTAGTGTTTGACCGCACAAAGCGTGGGTGCCGCTTGTGTTATTACTGCTAGGGTGGAGGCGAAAAACCTGTACTTTCTTAAAGTTACTTGTGTATTCAGGTGAATTGTAAGGTGTAAACCAGCTGCAGACACTAAACTTTACTGGAGAGGACTTAATTAATTATTGTACTTTCTCCCGTATGACTTTTGTCTAATGTGTAGGGTGGTTGTAGTCTGGTAAGCTTCTCCTTTCCCTGGGCTTATTTTAGGGTTATTTTCAGTTGGAATTGGATTTAAAGGAACATCTCAGATCTATCTCTGTGCTTAATCAGCTGTACTCACATCTCATGCAAATGACACAGAATTAAACATTAGAGTGGCTAAGGAAAGTTTGTATTTGTTTATGCCTACTGCAGCTTGCCTGAATAGTTAAATGTTCTGAGAGCTACAGGGGTTTTGCAGTATATTTTGTCTCTTATTCAGGTGAGGCCTCTTGTAATGGTGAATTGTGTATATTTCTGACTTGCCTTGGTGGCTGTGTCCTCTGCATCCTTTCAGCATTAATTCCTTCTGCGCCTCTCCAAAGAGGGCCAGTTAATGCGCAATAACATGTTAGGTGGTGGTTACTGAAACACTTGTCAGGCTGCTTCTCCAATTCATCCCTCCTCACCTGCAGGTATTCAGACTCTGCAAGTACATCAGAATTTAATGATCACCAGTTTTTAAGCCACCATGCTTACAGCCCACCATGTTAAGTAAACAGGTTTACTTTACTATACCAAGCTGTGATCTGCAAGCTGTTTCCCCATCCCTTCAACTGTGAGAGTAGTGGGAGGACAAATGGGAGTAGTAGAAACATCAGTTGTCCCAGTTTCACCTAGTAAACATGGATCAGTATCCAGGTGGGAAGACAGATTTAGGGGAGCTTGTGGCTCCTGCTAATCCTAGACTCAAATCCTAAATTCATGTGTAAACAGCCTGCTGCCAGCCTGATACAACTGAATTTGCAGCTATTGCCTTAAAATTGGACTTATTTATGTGTATGAAAGTGTCACTTTCACCAAAATGCTACTGACTGGATGAAGTACACTTAAAAGTAATCGGGAACTAAGATAAGTCATTTAAAGTATGACCAATCCAAAGAAAAACCCCAAGATGCTCCTCATCTAACAGGCATTTCAGCTTCTGACTGACAATACTGAACTGTGCTGCTGCTGCTTGCAGCATGGATCAAGTATGTGTTTCCTTGAGCCATGTGGTATTTATGGACTCTGTAGAGAATTGCTTTTTTGTAGTTGAGAGCCTGTAGTAAATCAGGGTATCCACAAGCAGGAGAACACCATTAGCTGTCCCCAGCTGCAGCTTGCACCATGGTATTTTAAGGCACCCTGGGAGATGGAGGGATTTGTTGCAGAGCATTGCATTACAGTTGTTCAGCAGCTGAATCGTGACTGCTTTGGCCATCTACATTTAAGTTATGGATTGGACCTTAAAATAACTCCAGGAGCTATTGTAATGCCACCACCAATAAATTGAAACTCCTCCAAAAATACTGCCTAACATTGAAAGGCAGAATGCAGCTGCACATTGCTGCTTTCATGTGAAGGCAGAATAATTGGAAGTGGCTGAATGATTTAAGAAAAGCATCCAAATCTGCTGGTTTAATACCAGAGCCTGGAACCTACATCTCTCTGGTGTTTGGTGGTTGGTTGGTTGGTTAGGGTTTTTTTAAGAGCTGTAGGTGCAATTTTGGGGAAGGAGAATGTAACAAGGAAAATGGGACATCAGAGTTTAATGATTTTAAGTCCTTAACTGGCACATGGTCAGAGATTAATGTGAATATTTACTGATGCATTGCTACAGAGGAGTCTCTGCATTATTGCTGATACAGTGTTGTGCCACTGAAGAATTGTACCAAACTGAGTTGGTTGGTAGTCTTTCCTCTGTTTACTAAGATGGATTTCTTGTGCATTAGCAGTGGCTGTCAGTGTGATTTCTGTTAAACCCAACACTGCAACAAATTTTTCTGCTCATGCAAATACAAACCTCATAAAATATAAGAGCTCAAATTGAGGGAAAATCAACTGAAATAGGTATAATCGTCTGTTAACCAAGGAGTGGGGTTGAGAAGAATTCAACTCAGCAGAGACCCTGGACAAACCCTTTCTTCAGAAGTCTGTTCTTTTAGCAATATAAAGTAAATTGCATACTTTAAAGATTTAAATCTCTTCAAGCAAGCAAAATCTAGTGCTCTGGGATCAAACCCGCTAGAAGTATTTGAAGTAGAGAGAGCAAGCTTGCATGTCATGTTATGCTCACTTGTTGTTGGGTTGATAGGTTTACCATTAAGTGGTTTCTGTTCTCGGTGTTCAAGGTGGATTTCAGTGGTCATTACGAAATCATTCACTACTGAAATTCTCTTACTGCAATAGAAGAGCAAGTTCAGGGTGTGTCTGCAATGTATGGCTCTGATATCAGAGGTGAATTAATGATTGCTCAGTGTTACCTCTTGCAACCTTCGGCTTGCAGAAAGAATGGTTTGGTTCAGAAGTCTGACTACTTAGCAGAAAAAGTTGTCTTGGTTTGTGAGCAAGTGCAGGGATGTTACATAGGTTTTGTTGGGACTCGGTGGTGCCAAGAGATTAAGGCTGTAATGCATTCTTAATGGGACAGTTGTATGCCACTTGATGCACAGCTCACTTGTACATAAGGACAGAACACAACTTAGGGAGTTGTTGATCTTCTGTAAGGACGCAGGCTTCTGTGTGTCAGTGCAATTTCAACATAATAAAGTTCTTAAAGCTGGGGCTTTTCCCCCCTAAATTTTGTGAGGGAAGCATGACAGTGAAAGTGAAGGTGAAGGTTACATAGGGTTCTAAAGAGCTTTCCTGGAAACTTGATGCCTCCTAGTTACCTGTGCCACTGTTGTGCTCATCTCTCCATTCCACTTGTAAAGAAAGACAATGGTTGAGGGAAGCTTAAGCCATAAATTGTGTGAGAAATACCCTACCTGTTTGAGGCCACTGGCATGAATGTGTAAGAGCTTGCAGGTTTTCTAAGTTACTTCTGTTGCTTACATTGAGATCATTGAATCATAGAAGAGTTTGGGTTGGTAGGAACCTCAAATATGCCCTTGTAAGAAGTCCCTTTACAGTTTCTTGTAAGCCCCTTTAGGTACGGGAAGGCAGATATAAAGCCTCCCCTGAGCCTTCTCCAGGCTGAACAAGCCCAACTCCTTCAGCCTGTCTCCAGAGAAGTGCTCCAGCCCTTGGAGCATCTTTGTGGCCTCCTCTGGACTTGTTTCAACACATACATGCCCTTATGATGGGAAGAGACTACAGTGCTACAGGCAAAGAGTCCTACTGAGACAAATTAGAACATACTTAACTCAGTTCACTGTTAACAGGTGAATCAGTGTGTCTTCCACAGAATATAGGTGTTGTAGACTCCAGGAGATCCTGGTAGTGTAGGACAGTGCTGTGGCTTAAACCCAGCCAGTACTGAGGCACCAGACAGTTGCTCACTTGCACTCCCTCAGTGGGATGGGGGAGGGTAAGATTGAGAAAACTCAGGGGTTGAGATAAAACCAGTTTAATAATTAAAAAATAAAATAAATAAGAAAAGGCCTTGATGAAAACATCCTTGTGTTATCCACACTTTCCAGCACAGGCCCACAATGTAGCCCTATACTAGGTACTATTCAGCCAAAACCAGCGCAGCCAGTACAAATGTAAATGCTTTTCACTCTGTAAATCAGTTTTAAAGCAGTATGAATTGTAGTTTAACATCCTTACTGAGGTTCCTCTACCTGAGGCATCAGGTAGATGGCATCAAGTGATACAATCCTGGTTTGTACCACTCATCTGTTTCTGAACCCTCTGAATCAGAAGTGCTGGCACTATAGTTGTTTGCATAATTCACGTTTTGATGAGGCAGAAAAAAAGTTTACATAGAAAATATCTTTGGGGCAGTTTCATTATTGCTGAATTTTCTTAACTCCTGGTTTTCTATGGAACATATGCAAGGTACAGTATGAAGTTCCATCTAAGCAACACTTTTTGCAGACCTCCTATTCTATACTGAGAGGTGAAATTGAGTTATATTAGCTATTGTAAAAAGTTGATGTCCACTTCTCTTGTTCATAACAAGAGAGTCTTTCGAAGTGTCATGTTAGGTTCTTATGGGTACATTATCTGATTTGACATTATGGCAGTTCTTGAATTATGCCTTTCTCTGGTCCTGCTTCCAATTCCAAGTGATGGTGTTTTCCTGTGATACATGCAGCCTGGACTCATTAAAATGTCTCTGTTATATTCAGGTCTTGTGAATAAATACCGCATGTATCTATATTGATACACATGGCTGCTCTAAAGTAAAATGATAACACACATGCCGATTAACTCCTGAGCTGGCAGCTCATTAAAATACCCGTAAGACAGACTTGAAGAGGCTCTGCTGTTGCATTCATGCAGGAGTGATAAGTGGGCAGAAGTTCATTATCCCAGGTGAGACTTGAATTTCCCAAGTGAGGTGCTGTATCCTCCAGGCAGCTCAGAGACACGCACAACCCACTCAGTACCAGAGGTAGTCTGCTTCTGACATCCAGTCATTAGTTTTGCTGAAGCTGTGCAGATGATGTAACTTTGACCTTGGTTAACTTCTAATGTATTGCATTCCCAAAGATGAGGATGATACTGGAGCACAGAACATCTATTAGTGATGGGCCAAAGTTATGGCTTGTTTCAGGGGAGGGAGAAAGAATACTACTGGAGGCTGGTATTGCATCATTTTAGACAAGTGATTTTTCTGGATGATTGTTACTTTGGACCCTCACAAGACACAGCAGGTTTTAGTACAGAGTAATTGCACAGCATTAAGAATCAAGTATTAAGCAATTAGCTGTCTCAGTCTTAAAGCTGCTGCTCCAGCATATCACTCAAGGGCATGCACATGATTCTTCTTGAATTGTTTGCATGTCTGCCTACGTCCTGTGTATATTCATGACTTTTCTGCCACCAAACCTGGAGTTAAAGGATTTATTTATTGTGGGGGTGGGGTGGTTTGGAGGAGGAATAATTAAAAATAGTAATTTGGAGAAAAGACTGTGTGCAAAGGTAATGTGAAAAATGTGGTGGGATAAAATGATTGGAAAAATCTCATGTTCAAAATGATTTGCTAATACTAAAACAGTTGTTGTTGGGGAAAAATAATCAGCTACCTGGCAGTTGTTTTCTAAATAGATCTCCTTGGCAGGAACTGGTAATTTTTTAGGTAAAAGTGATCTAATTGTTACTAAGTCTCATCCTGGTTAATAATTTAGTAGTTGAATTTAATTTTTTGTATATGGAACCCTGATAATAAAGTTTGCATCTAACGAGGTGAGTCTTCCACATGGCAAATGGCCAGCCTGAAGCAGGAGGGAACGATTCCTCATTTTTAGTTTACGAGACTTTTGGGGAATAAATGTAAGTGCCTGTGGTTGTTCCAAACTGGTCTGGCTTGCAGTTGCCTATTAGGAAACATAATGGTGGTATGAATAGCTGGAGGTTGGTTCTATTTTTGCAATAAATATTGCAGTAAATTGACAAGCCTTTTGAAATCCTGATGATAGTTTTGGAGAATGTACTGAAAGGTTGTAATGACCTAACAGTGTAACTGCGTTAAAAATATTGGGGAGTTTGGTTTGGGGTTTTGTTGTTGTTATTGTTTTGGTGATTTGGGCTTTTAAAATCAGTTTTAAAACTTCTAGCACACAGCAACTCTTCAATGCCTCACGCAGATATTAACTTCGAAGTGCAAAAATTGATCTTGGAAGAAAACTTTGTGCCTCTGTGTTTGTGACTTTGGAAAGTGCTTGGTGGAAAAACATACAGACTTATTTTGATACCCAGATTTCTTTGGTGCCCCACTATTGACAGCGTCGGAGCTTTTGCTCTGTGCAGGAGTTTCAGTACTTAGGAGATTGCTCCCCAGTGGACAGAAGATGGTCAGCTTGTACAATAGTATTTTCTGCTTGGGTTTGTTCCTCCCTTATAACTCCTCACCGACCCGCACCCACCAGAATTCTTTCATGAGAGAACAAGGAAGGAGTTTGTTTTGCACCTAAATAGGTAACTGCTGCTACCAGTGTCTACAGGAGGTAGCAAATGAAGTTGATATGCAGGAGGTGTTATAAGAAACCCCAGGTGGACAAGGAGAAATAAATGTAAAGCTGCTGGCGGTGTTTAAAAGTACTGAAGGTAGGTCTAGAATATATAGTGGCATCTAGAGCAATGGCTAAGAAAGCAGGACAGAGATGAGAAAAGGGCTGTGGGCAGCCTGGAGAGTTCTCTGAACCTGTGGTGGTGTGAGAAGAGCAGTTGGAAACTCTAAAGGGAGGCGTGTTGGGAGAAGAGGAAATACAGACCAGAATTTTTTCATGGGTCCTTCTGGAAATGGAGATTCATAGTAAAGGTGGTGAGGGATGATCACATCCACAAGGGTAGGACAGTGGAGCTAGAGAGTAGGCACCAGGCATCATAAGAAATAAGAGGGACGGACACTGAAACCAAGGTTCTTCCTACAGAAGATTCAAGGCCAAATGAAGAAAATGTTGGTCTCTAGCATTTTTCTCATGTGATTTTTTTTAAGACTTGAGTTTTATCTCAACCTCTGCTAATTTTGGAAAGATATCTCTAAAAAGAAATATTGAAATTTTCATCCCTCTCCAGATCTCTAACTGTTACAATTTATTTCTCTGTTCTTTGTTATCCTGCATTTTTTCTCTTCCCAATATTTGCTTCAGTCTCTTCAGTACTTGTTCTTGTTGCAGTACTACAAAGAATGCCTTCTTTGAAAGGCAAGATATTTCTTCTTAGAGAAGTGTCTGATACTGATTCAAGTCATTACCCTTGGCAATTCATTTTGAAAACATTATTTCTGAGTATTACTGTGGCAATTGCTGCTAAAATACTCAAGACCCACATATCCCAAAAAAAAAACGCTATGCACCCTTATTGTTTGAAATTAAACAAAGGGGCTGAAGGGGCCTTCCTTACAGTTTTAAAGCAGTTTATGATATGAAAATCTCTCTTCAGGTGTCTATTTACTGGGAAAATATGGGCAGAAGAAAATCAGAGAAATCCAGGAGCGGGAGGCAGCTGAATACATCGCCCAAGCACGAAGGCAGTACCACTTTGAAAGTAATCAGAGGACATGTAATATGACAGGTAAGATAAGGAAAGAGCTGCTGTTCTTGATTTGGGGATTTATACTACATAATGACAGGATGGAAGAAGAGTAAGAAATGTAGGTGAATTCAAAATCTTAAATACTAGTGCTGTCCTGGGCTCAGCTGTAGCAGTCATTTTTCTCCTTCTTAGCTGGTGCAACGCTGTGTTTTTGACTTTCAGCCTGGGAACAAAACTGATAACACCGATGGTTTTAGTTGTTGCTCAGTAATGTTTACTCTGACCAAGGACTTTCTCAGTCTCATGTTCTGCCAGGGAGGAGGGGAAGCTGGGAGGAAGCAGAGACAGGACACCTGACCCAAACTAGAGAAAGAGATATTCCGTACTACAGCACATCATGCCCACTATATAAACTGGGGGTAGGTACCCAGAAGGGCTAGGTCGCTGCTCGGGTTGGGCTGGGTATCAGTCAGTGGGTGGTGAGGTGCTGTATTCTCTTCCCTTGTTATTTCCTTTATCATTATTATTGTTGGTGGTAGCAGCAGTGGTTTGTGTTATACCTTAGCTACTGGACTGTTCTTATCTCAGCCTATGGGAGCTGCATTCTTTGATTCTCCTTTCCATCACTCTGGCAGTGGGGGGAGGAATTGAGCGAGCAGCTGCGTGGTTCTGGGTTGTCAGCTGGGCTTAAACCATGACAAGTGCATAGATAGAGCAGTTTTGCATAATGCAAAGAACCCGAAGAACAGAGGATTGAAGGGATTTCTAGGGGTCATACTGAACCCTAGGAGTCATCTATAAAGCATACAGCTATACATGCAGGTTACAACTTTTCGTCAGTTCAAGACCTTTGTGTATTTCCCTAAACTGTGTGTGCTATTGAGGTGTGACACAGCACCCATATTCAGACAATACTGAATTTACAGCAGGTTTATTTTATTCATTACAGCATATTGTTAATAAGCTACACACAGAGAGCCTGGTGGGTATGTTTTGATTTACAAATAGGAAGCATGTCAGCCCATTAGTTCCCTACATTTTAACAGTTAAAAGTTACCTGACTAGCGGGGAGCATAAAGTGGAAGTAGTTATATTACAACAGTACATATGTTACAATATGACAGTATTTATATCACCTATTTGTGGTCTCTGGATTTTTTGGAGAGAGATGGTGAAGCAGACTTTAACAAAATCCTTGTCATTTTGGTAAATATAGGCCACTCAAAACTATATCCATGATACGGTTTGGGCAGCATTTTCATTTCCTGTTGAAATTTGTAATGGCTTCTTGGGTGGCTGCAAATGCTTTCTGTGCACCTTGTTTACCCTGACTGGTTTGTATTTCAGGTTAAACTTTTCCATTCTGTAGTTCTGGGTTTAATTTTACTGCAAGGGCTAAATTTTTATTTGCTCTTTTTTTGTACAAAGTACCATCTGTCTGGGAGCATGCATTCTTGTCAAGATTTTTCATACTTTGCTCTTAGTATTTATTGTGTTGTGTGCATGCTTGTTTTCCATTTCCTGTTCAAATCATATAACAGCAGATGGACATTGAATATTCTGAAAGTAAGGATTTTTTTTCCTACCAGGTTTCTTCTGTTTAATACATACCTTTCTGTGCTTCTCTTGTTGGAAAAAACCCAAACCTCAGATCTTCTCATTTGGAGAAATGCAGCAGTGTAGATTTTCACCAGGTTTTCTTGAGGGGTGTTGAAGGCTTGTATACACAGGGTGTGAGCCCATATCTGAGCTACAGCCAAAAAAGACATATAGCAGCATAAGGACAGCATTGTGCCCCAGCTCATCAGAGGCACACAGGTAATTGCACTTCAGAGGATTCCCAGGGTTTCATATTTTGCTTGTCCTCCGAGCTTTGCCTGTTGAGCAACAGCATTTACATTAGAGCAGCTGTTGAGTGAGAGCTGGGGATAGGTTTATGATGATTATTTTGATGTTGACAGTTTTGTTTTGTTTTGTTTTGTTTAATAACAGTGCTGTCAATGCTTCCAACACTGAGAGACGCCTTAATGCATCAATTAAATTCTGAGAGTCTGACATCTCTTCTTAAAAATAGGTAAGGCTACTTTGTCAATTGTGTTAAAGATCACTTGTTTTGAGCACAAGATATTTTGGGTTTTCTCAAATTATTTATAATGTAGAGAGCTTGCAAGATCTTGGTTCTGTGTCCCATTGACTCACTGGTCTTGACGTATTTTGAAATCACTGCATAAATATTTTGTGTCACGTTAGATGTATTTTGATAGATACGGCTGTCGTCTTCCCGACATGAGAAGAAATAATGCTTGCTTTAAGATGGTGCAGTGAGAGCCATCAGTTTTGTTGAAATGCTTATAAGATAGGCAGATAGAAGTATTTAGTTCTCTCTTAAACAGGCCAGAGCATCTTGACTAAGGTGTTGAAGTTGTGTTTGTAAAAATGTTTATGTAATCTCATCAAGGTCAGACATGAGTAGTAATGAAAAGTATCCAGGATGAAATTACAGATGCATATAAGCTATGAGAAGTTATGTATTTTTTTCCTTTTTTGAAGCAGAACAAATAGGGACATGGTCAGAAAACAGCTCTGGTTTCCTTGTGGCTGCAGAAACAAATAGCATATGTTTAAAATCATGAAGTGCATCATAGTATACCTTAAAAGTAGAGTAAGCCACTTGGCATTTGTCACGGAGTAAAAGTGTTATGTAGGCAGTTAACACAAGGTTTCTGACTCAGTCTAGACTGCCTCTGGTTTGCTTCCCACTAGGTTGCTTACATAGCTGTAACTTCAGCTGTCCAGCATTAAATAGATTATCTATATAGGCATTGTCTTGTTTCAGTAAAAAATCCTCTTACAACAAGACAACAGAATGTGTTGTTTAAAATGGGAATTACAGCCAGAATGATGCTTTTATAATAGATTGTCTGCAAATTTGCAACTGTAATTGAATAGCATTTATTCCAAACAACAAGACCTTTGAGAGCCCTTGCTGTTGAATACACAAAATAGTAGATGTGGAGATTTACCTTTCTCAATGTCCCTGAAGAGTTCTCTTTCTCAAATAATCTGCATTATGCCTCAACATGTTACGGATCTGTGTTACAGATTGTGTTATGGCTTAGGTCAACTAACTTCGTTTGTTCACTTCCTGGGGCATTTTAAAACTGTGTATGTTGTTTTAGTAATATGGGGCAGCTGATGGTAGGGTAGGGGTGTAAGCAGGCTGAAGTCTTCAGTCTTCCAGGGAAACTCTGGAAGCAGGAGTGGCACACAAGGGCATAGATGTCCTGGCTCTGTCTGTCCTCCTCTTTTCAAAGCAATGTGATTGAATGAGATGAGGTGAACCTATCTCCTGCTGTAGCCTTGCACCTAATTTGGCATTTTGCTTTATTCTAAACCTCTGGGTTTTTGTTTGTATGGCTTTTTGCTTCCATAGCTGGTAATGGTTTTCCGAAGTAATAATTGTGAAATAAAAGTTGAGCAGCTGAGTCTTAGTAAATTGCAACATACGAAGACTGAAAAAGCTGTTCCCACTTGCAGAGTCTTACCTGGCTGATGCTTTAAGCTATGAGGAAAAACTTCATGAGCATGAGCTCTAGAAGTTTTGACATAATAGGTGCAAATGTAGTTAGCTGATGCTGATGTATTGATTTTTCTTTCTTTCTTCAGTTGGCATGGAAAACTTGCCACTCATAAGTAACAAATGTGGATTTGAGTCCTGTTACGTGCTTTATCTATAGAAATTTTACTATATTTTTTTAGCAGTCTTTGTTTTGCTTTAGAATAGCTTTTAAAACTATTGATTTAGCTTGCAAAAAGGGAAACGTATAAACTGTTTCTGTATGTGCCATGGATCCATGTATCTCTTCCAGCTATCTTTTTATTAATCTGTCTCTCTACCTCTTGGAGTTGCAGACTTAATAGTTCATTGTATCAGTTCAATTGCATTATTTGATAGCAATGAACTTAAAAAGTCATTGTTTATGTAAGTGATACAATGGTCAAACTAATGCTAAAGTGCACGAATTATGCCTGTAAAGCAATTATTCCTTGTGAAAAAGATACTATTTTTTTATTAACTAGGTTACTGTAAAGTGCAGGTTAATCTAAACTACCTGTCCTAAATATTTAAGTGTTAATTCTGATCCTAAGACATTACCAAATGTTTCTCTAAGTGACTTTCACAATATGTTTCTTCCATGGCAAATGGCTGTTCTTTTCTGACAGTGCTTAACAGGCAAGAATAGCTGGTGAAACTTTTTGGATGGTTCGTCCTATCTCTGCTACTGCAGCTATATTGCTAACTTTACCTCTGGATTGTAGTTCTAAACCTGCAGTGTACCTTAGGCAGTTCAGGTGTATCTGTGTAATCTACAGTCTTGCTCTTTTGACAGCAGAATGTATAAAATTTTTGGAATTGGTGAGATAAAAGTAAACCTACCTCAACGCAAGATCAACTTGTGCTTGTGTGGATGGCACAAGACTTCTTTTCCACAAATGATCCATGATCTCTTTGGTTTGATGATCTAATCTGAACTTTAAAACTGCATCAGGCAATGGTAAATCTTGCAAGAAGGTAGGAAATAGAAATTCTGACCCTGCACTTGTGCACAGGTAGATACAGGAAGCCCTGCTGAACTGAGGTTTTAACCATGCAGGGGGATGAAAGTCTCAGAAAAGACCACTGTGTACCATCAGTGGGCTTTTTCTGACCACTTAGTGTAGTTTAACTCAAAATTGGTAATGTAAGTGTATAAATGACATGACTAAATACTGCATTTATGGATTAAAATTTCAATCTCTTTCCTGTGACTTCATATTTTATGGTTTATATACTTCCTTCTTGAATGAGGCAAATCAGTGTAGAGATGAATCTGATCTGAATAATTATGGTACCTAAATGAGCTCACCTTAAAGCACTGCTGTTTCATTTAACATACTTCTTTATTGCCCAGGAAAATATACTTTTAAATGTTTAACATTTCCATTTATTTTTCCTACAGGCCAGCAAACAAGTTAGAAATATGGGAGGATTTAAAGATAATAAGTAAGTGGAAATGAAAGATTCCATCTTCACAGTATTTAGCATAGATTTAAAATGTCTCTCACACCCTTTAAAAAGCAGACTTTGCCCTCGGTTGTTGTTTCAATAGATATGAAGATAGGGTAATACACTACCCGGCAAACCTTCCCCCTCCAAAAAAAAACCCAAAACCTTCTCATGAAGGAATTTTCCATAGTCCTGAGGGAACTTAAAAGCCCAGAGATGAAGGTGAAGAATTTTATTGGCCTTCATGTTACCCTAATCAAGGAAACTTTGTGAGATCTTTCTGTGCCATCACAGAAAAGTCAGCCTGGCTTTTCAGAAAGTTCTCTGTTGAACCTAACAGAAAGCATTGATCAGAATGTTGCCCAGCCTTTACATGGCCAGCAGTTTCCTCTTTTCAGGCCTGGTGAAGAGAACCACCGTCACAGTGGTTATGAACACCTTAGTTCATCTTAGAAGGGAAGAAGAGATATCAGTGGAAGGGAATGAAAAATAGCAAGGTCAAATAATTTTGCAGTGAAATACTACTGAGCTTTTTTTACTAGTTTTGATTCCTCGGTGCTGTTTGTTATCCCTGCCACCTCCCTGGTTTTGTCTTCCCTTTGTTTTGTTTCCCCTTTTCACACCACTTTTACAAATCCTGCTTTTAATCCGGCTCCTTTCTTTCTGTGCTGTTCAGCACTCACCATATTTATTCATGTCGCTTTTTCCTCTGTTGCCTAGTGCCTGGTAGCTGATGCTCATTTTAATTTTCTTTCTGAAGATACTAGCTGCTCCTGCCTTAGGTAGCTTTCTTCCCAAGCTGCTATTACTCCTTCTGTGTCTCAGTTGCATGATGAGGGCTAACATACGGCGTGTATTTCCTGGCCTAATGAAGAAAGATGATTTCATGGCATATCAATTTTCCTTCTGGAGCAACTTGTAATGTGAAAAATTATGTTAATGTAGGACTTTAAATGAGACACTTTAGATGTAGCTCCAGCAAATTAGACTCATAGTCATCTTGGGTGTGTGTTGTAAAAAGATGCGTTGTGACAATCAGTGAGTGAAATGCGATGTGACTGTACTTAAAAATCACCAGCACTACTTGAGACTTGGAGAGTGCTCTCCCTCTGTGACTTACCCTTCATTATTTGACTGAAGTTATTTTGTTGGCTCTTTTCCAGGTTTCACAAGAAGCATTGTAGCTGTATATAGTACCTGTATGCTTGTAGTTCTTTTGCGAGTCCAGTTAAATATTATTGGCGGTTACATCTACCTAGATAATGCTGCACTCTGCAAAAATGGCACAGTAAGTTTCTTGTTTTGTTTCAAAAGTAGAACGTCCACTTTCGTGGAAGTGAAAGACTAAAATGGGCATAGCTCAGGAGTGTTAGAATGAAACCAAAAGTTCTTGTGAGAGTGGGAGATGTGAAAGTATTACTGAAAGTAAGCTATAGTGGTGTATTTTAATAGCCTCTAGATTTGGGTGATTTGGTGATACTATTGCTTAACAAAATGCTAGCAATATTGAAGAATACTTTTGTCTGCACTTGTATTGCTTAAAAAAGAAGCAATACAATACCTAGCTTAGAAAAAGAAGCAATTCATACCTAAACACCAACATAAAATAACTTGTTTGCTTTATTTTTTTGTCAAACAGTAATACCGTGTGAATGATCCATGTGCATGTATATAAGTACATATGCATGGATCACCCATGCTAATGTATCCAAGTGCTTAGGTCTTCCTAGCACATACATTAATTCCCAAAGTCAGGTTTTCCTAGGACTGTAGAAGAAAACGGTTGTCTTTGAAATTCTGGCATTTTTTTTGCAACTCCCAAAGGCCATCTACGTGAGTGTCTGTTGGTGGGGCCAAGCAAGGTGGAAAACTTGGGTTTTGTTTATGTTCTATAACTGTCACTGCTCAATAAAAATAGGTGAATCCCACAGTAAGCAAATCCCCCTTGTAGAGAGTAAGATCTTCAAATCGTTGGACAGCCTGCCTAAAAATGATGGATGCGAACTTCGATTAATTTGCATCTGCCCTCCTATGATAGCTCCTTCTGAGAGTCAAAGAACAGCCTGACAAGGCAGGTCTGAGAAAAGCCTTCATCAGGGTTGATGGAGGTTGTGCTTCACTTTGCAAAATCTGAAAAAGCTTTTTTAAAAGGGCAAGGTGAGTTTGGACTAGAAACATGTTTCCTTTCAGTTATTTTTCCAATAGAGAAATGGGTTGATGTGGCCAACCCTTGAGGCATTCCTCTGGAGCAAACTGGCATCATCCTGTCTCAGTTCTGGAAAACTTACATCAGAAAAGCCTTTGTTAGGGTTAGACATAAATATCCTGTTCCACTAGGTTTAATTTTTGGGGTGATGGAGGGTCTAGTTTCACCTGTAATGCAGTTTTTAAAGAGACTTTCTTATGTATGAACTAAAAGTGAAAGATTTTTCTGTGCCACTGAAGATGGAAGATCTGTATAGTACTGCGTAGATTGCCAAAGGACTTAAAGATTCATGGGTTGATGGCAGGAAGAAAGTCAGATGCTAGAGAGTTGCTTGAGAATGGGGGAATCCACCTGCTGCAAGGGACTGTAAAGAGGGAGGAAATTGGTCACAACCAGTTTGAAATTCTTTTTGCATTGCTTTCTTCTGTTGACATGTCACAGACTTGTTTTGTTTTCCTCCACAGACACTGCTGGCTCCCCCTGAAGTTCAGCAGCAATATTTATCAAGTATCCAGCACCTTTTAGGAGATGGTATGGTGCTTGTTATGAGCTTGCTACACTTAAAAAAATTCTACTGCTTTTCCAGACTTGAGCAGATCATTAGAATAATTTTGACACTTTCCTCCTTTTAGGACTGACTGAATTGATAACTATTGTTAAGCAAGCTGTGCACAAAGTTTTTGGAAGGTAAGAGTTTGTATTTCTCTCTGGTTAGCTTATAAGGTTTATTGTGAGTGACTGTTACCAAAACAATGAGCTTTATTAGAATCAAAAAGAAAAAGGAAGGTTTATCAACTGTTTCCAAAACAATGAACACATTATCAGTAGGAGGAAAAGCATCATTAATTTTGCAGCTAATGTCATCATCTTCCTTTCCAGTATTTCCCTTAAGCACACCCTATCTCTTCTGGAGCTGGAACAGAAACTTAAAGATATCAGGAATGTAGTAGAGCATAAAGATTCGGATCAGACTGCACCTTACTCTCCCTTATGTCATTATCTGATGCCAGATGAAGAAAACCCCTTGGCTACACAGGTACCTGTTTCAGTTTCTTTCAGCTACCTTTTTTTCAGTCTGCATTGCTTGTTTGTTCTGGGGAGGAAGGGTGCATAATGGCTCTCGAGTTGTACCACAGCACCTGTATCTTCAATAACTGGTGATGCTTCTTCCTGCATAAATAAAGTGTTATTATCTCTATAATAGAGGCAAAGTTGTACTTTTTTCAGATGTGATTGAAAACAAGTGTCATCTTTGAACTGTCATCACTGAGCTCAGAAACTCAGCCCAGTTACTTCATTTAGCCTGGGATGTGCTCTTTAACACAATACAGCTTAACTCAGCCCTAAGCTAAATTGCGTTAGCTGGTGCTTGTGTACCAGCAAACATGAGGGACAGCTGTAGCATCTTGGCCAATGTACAGGGAGGTGATGGTGTGCTGGAATACTTCAGTGCTGTGGGCTGGAAAATGAGCAGGAGTCAAAAGAAAGGTGTATCTAATCTCAGTGGTAAGGTTAAAGTGATTTCCTAAATTTTCTAAAGGTGTTTGTCTCTATCCACACCACAAGTTGGAAAAACCTCATTCTTAACGTGGTATTACGCTAATACAAAGAAGACACTTAGGCTTCAGTGTGTGAATACATGCACTTATCGTAGAATAGATAGGGTTGGAAAGGACCTTAAGATGATCTAGTTCCAACCCCCTCCCATGGGCAGGGACACCTCACACTAAACCATGTCACCCAAGGCTCTTGGCTCTTCAACACTGCCAGGGATGGAGCATTCACAGCTTCCTTGGGAACCCATTCCAGTGCCTCACCATGCTTTAACTTTTTATCCCTTTAACTGAAGCTGATATGCAGAGTTTATTTCAGTTTTGGAGGTCAGAAGTGGAAAAAAATACTTTGCACAATTAGTCTGGTATTTCCTGCTTATACTATTTTTAAGGGGAAAAACCTTGCAGTGAGCACTTAAAATGAAAATTAGAACATAATTCATAAACTGATTCTTGACAGTAAATCTTTTCGATAGATTTGATTTATACATCTTGACTTAATTCCCCAGTACAAAACTCTTCTGCTTCTACTCTTATTCTTACAGTTGCCAATGGATGTCTTACTAAACAGTGTCTGTCTTTGCTTTTTAGGCCTGTGGACTCACAGAAAGAGATGTTGCTACAATTAAATTGCTTAATGAAACTAGAGATATGCTAGAAAGGTATAAAGCAATATCCTGTATTCATATCAAACTCCTCCTCACTATTGTTTATATAAGATTACTCTCATATGAGAACCTGTCAACTCTCACTTGTGAAATGTGATCACGTTGCTGCATTGTTTTTATATTCACTAATTGTAGGCTTGGATTTTCCAAATTTATTAGAAATAATCCTGCCTTAATGGGATGGCCAGGATGTTCCTTCTGCTTAGCTCTTCCTTGCCTTTCCTGTAGGCATGCAGGAACAGAGCAGTACTTCTCTTCTGCTAAAGCAGTGTAAATTGAGGGTCATTTTATTGGATTTAGTGCTTTGACAAAACTAACACCACTTTGGGCTTAACAGAATTTGTTTAATGCATGGCTTTGAGTGAGTGTGTGCATCCTTTCACTGGAGTGCTGCTGAGGTGAGGCTTGTGTAAGAGACACAGAACAGGAGGGAACTGAGTCAAATGCCAAACTTACAATGTAGCTGCTACAGGTCTGGGGCATATAAGGATGTGATAAGTCCCTGTTATGCTATTACTTAGAGAGAGAAATGCTTTAGATTTACCGGGGGTTTAACAATCTTAGGTGGAACTTAGGTTGTTGATTGGTCTGCTGGGGAGCTGGTCTTTCTTGAGGTGGCTGTGCTGGTGGCCTTCTGTCTGAGTCATACATCTTTCCATGTGGGAGGGACAGGGACGTCTATAGCACTGAACACTTGCAGGGTTTTTAGTTAGTTTTATTTTTTTAGTTATTTTTATTTTTTATTATTTTTTTCCAGCCCAGACTTCAGTACAGTTTTGAGCACGTGTTTAAACAGAGGATTCAGTCGATTGCTGGACAATATAGCAGAGTTTTTTAGACCTACTGAACAGGACCTCTCTCAGAGCGGCTCTGTAAATAGGTAAATATTTTCTTTTGTTGTGGTTCACTTGCTTTGAGTTCACAGTGAGTTCCAAAGAAAGCTCACAGTGATTTTACTGCCTACTTGAAGTTCCCATGTTAGAAACAATTCTGCTTCTATGCTCGTCAAGAATAAATACAGTCTCCTCATTTCAGTCAAGTAGACAGCTAAGGGTATTGTGTGTTTCTTCCTAGAATTTGTGTAGGGTGTCTTTCCCACCATTACCTGCAGATGTAAAAGTAGGAATCAGAAGATCTCTACCTTTCCCTTTTCTCTTGAGCACTGTGCAGGCAAACTGCTTTTGTAGCTAAGGAGGATTTACCTCGCTGGTGGTTACTGGTCAAAGCTGTACTGCAATACCTCTCCTCTGAGGCACTAAGGTGGTGTTCCCTGGCCTCGAGCAGAGAAGCTCTACGCCCCAGTCTCTGGCTGCTAGTTACTGCAGTTCTCAAGCACAGTGGCATTACCATGACTCTCCAAATACATGTAGCCTAATGCAGCTATGGAGCTTTAGGTTATTCACTGGTATGCTGGAAGAAAGATGTTAACATTCAGGATCTTGAGTCTCTTTCCTACAAGATTGCTTAAAAAGAGCTTTAATTCCAAAGATAAGTTACAGTGCAGCAAGAATGTTAAAAATCCAAAGTGGAGTTCAAATCACTGAAATTTGATTTCTAAAATGTTAAAACCTTGAATAATAATTGAGTTTATGTTTATTGTAATAACTGATGGCTCTCCAAGTAATGGTTTTATTTTAATATCTACCATTTATATCACTTAAAGTATCCCAAAAGCTTTAGTTCAGTTGTCTATCCTAAGCCTGGTTTAGAGTTTGAAATTGCATGAGATTATAGACCAGCACATCTGTTTACATACATACACATATAAAGACTCTGGCTAAACCATGCTTCTGTTTCATAAGAAGCATGTGTGAAACTATGTGTGATGAGAACACAACTGAAATTCACTCTGGTACTTCTCTGTATTAAATGAAAGGCTTAATAAGAGAAGGAAACCTTCATCTTTATGTTTTACTTTGCAGCTTTTCAACTGTTACTTTTGAAGTAGTAATTAGGATTATAATGATCCTATTTTAGTGGCTTTACTAACGTCAGAGCATGTCTAGGTCAATATTTTTGTTCTTGTCTAGTCTTTCCAGTGTCAGTCTTCCTTTAGCCAAGATAATTCCAATAATCAATGGACAGATCCATTCAGTGTGCAGTGAAACACCCAGTCACTTTGTTCAGGTAAGAACCTTGCCCATTTAAAATATCTCAAGTAAAAGTCAGAACTGAACACTGTATATTTGTTTTTCACAGCATGCTTATTTAATGTTTCGTTTCAGTGGCTTTAAAATAAAGTAGAAACAATTGGTGTAACCTTTTGTAAATTTGTATCTTATAAAAATACCTATTTTTCTAGAACCCCTTACCTCTGCTAACCTGTGCAGAAGCACAAAAAGGCCTCTTGTTTCTACTTGCAGTTCTGCTCATAAACCTTGCTTAAGCAAGAAGTTTTGAATTAGGCCTATGTGGGAGTGCCAGGTGCTTTTCTCATAATGAATTATGTACTGCAGCAAAACCAGAATAGTGCTGGATGTGTTTGAGAACATTTATTCTTTATATTTCTTCCAGGACCTGTTGATGATGGAACAAGTGAAAGATTTTGCTGCTAATGTTTATGAAGCTTTTAGTACCCCGCAGCAACTAGAGAAATGAGCTGCACCCTCATAGGGAGAGATTGTGTATATATAATAAATCCCTTGTGACTACTGATGAGACTTGGGTTAATTTTGTAACAGTGTAGGAGTGGCAGACCAGCAGAAAGAACATGCTGAAAAAGGTGGGAGTAAGCCCCTATTTGCTCTAACAGTGTCAGTTTCAAACACCCATTAAAAATATTCTTGTTGAAGGAAAACACTGTACGTAAAGACTTTTCTGTTTTTAAAGTGCTCAAACTCTTCCATAATTGATTTGATTATTGCCTCTGAAGGGCATCGGGTGGCAGTGTTACCAGGCACTTTTTAACAACCCCATTTCATTGTGTGAGGTGACTGCGTTTTGGAGAAAACTAATGATAGTGACCTACGAATAGCACAGCGTAGCAAAATGAAGGCAGGCTGCTTTCTTCTTCTCCCACATATTTATTTTCATAAAGGAACACACTCTTTTTTCCTTTTCCTTAACTTTACAAATGTTATTCCAAAGAGTCATTCTTCAGAAAGCCTTTGCCAACTGATGCACATTCTTCTTGAACAAGCTGGGGGGGAAGGCAGGTGGTGGGGTGATGGTGGCAAGGAGCAAACTGCTCTCGCTGTTACTTAATACTAAAGGAATGTGGATTTTTAGAAGTCCTCTTGTTTATGCTGTTTAAACAGCTACCCTGTACACATTAACTTGTAAATATTTTATCTTAATTTGTATTATTAATTCGGAGCCTAATTGTCTGTATTGTAATAAAATATTTTAATGTAAAATTTGTGTGTGTATTACCATTACCAGCAGGAAAGGCAATAGCCTCCATTGGCCCTTCGCTTAAAATCCTGTAAGAATGAACATAAATTACACAGTAATCATTTTGCACTTACTCACACTACTCAGGAAAAAATAAAACTTTAATATCTACACTGAAACAATTCATGCTTTTTGTTGACCTGTACCTCTGCCTCTTTGCAAACTGTACACTGCAGGTCTGTCCCTGCAAATCCTGACCCATGATGAGCTTGGGAATTTTGCAAGGAAGATGCAATCTACCCTCTGCTTACAATGATGTCTCTTGGCCATTGCTGAGGCTCCTTGTCAACTCCTGATTATTTCTCATTTATATAAAAGCTTGTCATTGGAGTACATGTTTTGGCTTATTGTCCACAGGAGGCACCCTGGTAACTGGTTAAAAACAATGGCTGTAAACAGTCAGCTTTAACCATGTAAATTATAACCATATAAAACAGCCCAAACCTCTCCCACTTTGCTTGTACCTCAGTAGTGGATAGAATTACTCCAGAGTACTGCAGATGCACAACCCTGCTCAACTGCAACTGGTTGCATGCAACTGGAAAAAGTTTATTCTTTTTTCTAAAAGAGACAATTTTTACTGTACAGTTTTGTGGAAGTTAAGATTCCTTGCACTGAAGAAGGCAGATGACTGAGCAACTGCCATTTGAATGCTGGCTTGAACTAGCTTTGCTCTTTCTCATGGCTTTAAAAATCCAGTGCCTGGTTTCCCTTCTTTCCTTCCCCCTTTCCCATAACTTGGCAAGAAACTAAGTGGAGAGGTCAAGGTCAATGCTCAGTTCTTCACACAAGTTCAAAGAAACAAATTATAGGCAGAGCTTCAAACTAGTTCTAGATTTCATGAGGTTCATTCCATCCTTTAACAACAGCCCACCTTTCATGAGGAAGTGAAATTATTGGAGTGCTGCAGTCAATCAAGGGAAACCAATGATGAGAAAGTGAGCAAAACATCGTTATTCCCTGCTGCCCAAGACTCCCAACAACATACAGCTCAGCTTATGGCAGTCAGCTGTAACGTCCAGCCCCACTGCCATGGCAATTGCTTGGGAGTTAACTGGGGTAGAGATACAATGATTCCCTTTTCTCCCAGTGCAATCCATTTCAGTAGTTCCTCGTAGCCAACCAGCTTCACCTGAAACAGAAATGTACACTGTGATTAGAACAGTGCCTTCTCGGAGCATGTGATACTGCAATGATTTGAGAATTGACAAAAGAAATGTTGGTTGTCCTGGGTTCAGCAATAGCAGTCATTTTTCTCCTTCTTAGTAGGTGGTGCAGTGCTGGTCCATAGCTATCTTACTAGCCAATATCCTGAAGTGCCACTTACCAACCAAATGAATGATAATTAGTTGCAAAGTAATTACAAGCAGTAATTTACTACAAGCAATAAAGGTAGTGCTGATGGGTCTCGAGACATACTTAGGGCTGTAAAGAAGGTACATAAACACTTTTCAGAAGTCTGAGGTGGGATTTTGGTCTAAGCAGGAATCTAGGTGCCGCAGTACACACCTTTGTATCGCTTATTTCCAAAATGCTCATTTCCCATTGTGGAACTTGTAGTCTTGCATGAGCACCAGTTCCTTACAGAGTGTAGCCAGGTATCTCAAACAAAGCAGACCCGGAGAACCCCTCCCTCTACAGAAACCACACAAATAGGGTGAGACACACCAGCTGCTGACATGCTGAAAACAGTGGAGTAGTTGAAGACCAATCTGTTGCTGAGGAACAGCCTTACTCTCCTGTACACATACTCTTGATGCCTATTCAAGATTCATCTCAACACTTCTGAAATTACTCTGTCTTCCTTGGCACAGAGTTGTCTTGGCTTAATGTCATACAGAACTAGAGGCAGTCCAGAAACACCCATAATGCATTCATTTCAGCAGCTAGTAGACATCCAATGCATAAGAACAAAGCTAAGCCAAAGATAATCCCTACCTTAGATGCACAGTGTTGATACTAAGCCCTTAGCACCAACTGTTTTCCTCTATAAATTTGCTTCCATTGGGTTACACTGCTGATAATGTAGATGTAGCATCATGTCCTCAACTTCTGACCACCGCTTGCTGTAAGACACACACTTAGGGTTGCACTGCTCTACTATTTAGCCTCCCTGGGCATTGAAAATCTCTGTGTACTTTCCTTTTGTGCAAGGCTTTGTCTTGTACGATTACAGCAATTACAGTCTCACCAAAATCAGGAGGATGACTATTTATAAAGAAAGGTCATGCTGAGTTAGAGGCTACAGGAAACAGGAGGGGCAGCACAGTTGTTTTCCCCTAATACTTGGCCTCCTTAGTTTGCAAGCTAAAATATACCCCACCAACAATTCAGTTTAACTTTGTTGGAGAAGAAACATCCCACTGGGAAGACTATGACAAAGAGGTCCCAGAATGAAAACAAACATTTGCTGGGTCCCTTCCAATGTACACTGTCCTGAGCTATACATTCCCAAAGAGGCCGGAAACTAAAAGAAACACGATGGAACATGGCAAATCCTAGAGGTGTTTTCCTTCATGGAAAAAAACATGTTCGTTTCTTGCAGTGTTAAAAGCCTTGCTGTTCTAAAGGGGAAGAGTGAGGTGCATTGTCTTTTACCTGTGTTTCTCCAAGCTTGGCTCGTGGCTCACCAAGTACCAGAGTCCCAGAGACAGGCCAGTCAAGGAAGATGGCATTGACTTTCCCCCCTTTAGGGCTGAAAGTGTACCTGGTTGGAAATGGGGAATAGAAATGCATGTCAGTTTTGCCTTGTAAATTTTCTGAAGTGATACATGGAGTGCTTTCAAGACTGGAAAAATGGATTTGAAGATTTAGTGTTAATTACATTTTCACACACACAACTGTCTTTTCAGGCCATTTACAGCCTTTGATAAAGTACTGATCCTTGAAAACATGTTCCAACAAACTAGATGTAATACAGACTATTAAATAACTGAGTTCAGTGGTAAACATCTGTAGTAATTGAAGCAAATAGTATCTCAAGGCTGCTCAGCCATAGAGGAGGGAGGTACTCCCTCTTTTCTTCCTTTAGTTAACAACGTTTTATTGCTCTTGGAGGCTAAAGCCAGATAGCCAAATCTTACTAGTAACTGCAGTAAAAAGACCCACTGAAGTGGGGAAGAGAGTCAAGACCAAAACCCTGATGGATTGTTAAGGTATTACATGCAGCAGCTGTGAGGCACAAAGGCAGAGAGTCCAGAGACTGGCTGAATTTAGTGACCAAACAATTGCAGTTCTCTTCCCATGTATTTTTACCTTAAAAAGTAATGCAGGATATGCTAGACTGGTTTATAGTTTCTTTCTCTCTAAAGAGTGACATGACCTTTGTGCAGATAAAACTTCATAGCAGTTTTATATTCCCAGATTTTTTTGTATATAGTTTCTGTTGCCAGCTACACTAAGAAGCACAAGATCACTAAGGAAACATCTGCAACTTTCCCCTCAGACTCAGCATCATCCCAAACCTATGGTCTCTGATACCCATTGCCCACCTACAGTTGTATACACACTTTCATGTGCAGTCACTTAAACTGACAAAAGAGTTAATTTCTTCACACACGCATATGGTACTGATTTCTGTAGCACCAAGTCATCATTAAGAATTTCAAAGGGTCACATACACTGTTAATGGAAGAGCTGATTTTGATTCAGTCACCTTACCACACTCCTGGGGTGGATGTGTCATTCTGTGCTCTCCATGGTTTTGTTCCGTAGATGGCTTCTCCATTGACTTTCAGCCAGGCACCCATCTGCCTCAGGCGCTCCTCAAATACAACGGGGATGCGACCATCATGAGTGGGCCCAATATTCATCAGGAGGTTACCTCCACAAGACACTGTTTCTGCAAGTTGCTGAAATGTTTTTAAGCACATACACAGAGCATATGGTCATAGTTAATAAAATCGTACATCTGAAGAACTTACCAAAGTCTGCCATACTGCTTCAGAATGATGAACTGAATGAGTTATGTTACTGTTATATGTTTAGACTTTCAGGGTCATCCCAACAGCCAATACAAAACTTAAGCTCCCATGAAACAAAGCTCTGCTGGCAATTTTTATGGCAATTTCTGCACCAGTATGTCCATCTGAATCTACATCAGAATCAGAGCCTACAACTTCTTAACATTTTGACTTCTAGGATTTTACCGATAGAAGGGATAGATGGTTTCTGTACATGAGAGAAGAATAAAACTAATAGATGCCACTTCAGTTTTACTGAAGCTGAGAAGAGCAACTTCCTTTTTATTCCTCTGTTTGATGCTTTTCCTGTTTTACAGAGACATCTGTAAAACACGAGCAGGCCTTCTAAAGTCCATAAATACTTATGTTCACATCCACACTGCCCTCCAGAGATCATGGACTGAGATGCACAGACAGCTGGAGATAAGCTACTGAATGAATTTATACCTTCTGCCTCTGAAAAGAGGTTACTTCTATTTGGAATTATCTTTTGTGAGACAGTACTAGGAACAGATTTAGTTTAAGCAACAATAACAACCTTCCCCTCGCCAGCTGAATTTTGCAATTAAATGCATTTATCTGAAAGACTGATCAGTCTTCCTGTCACCCGGTTCTCCTAAGCTTCAAATCTTTTTTTAATACTTTAGATTAGCAAAGGGAATCAATGTTTCATTAACGCCAGCTCTCTGCATCTGCTAGTGTCTACCTGTGCTCCTGTAACAAGAGCGTTAGTTGTTTGTTTGTTTTTTTTTTCCTTTAAAAGAAGTGGGATGAATGGAAAGTTTCTTGCTACAAGGTAAAAAGGCTGCTAAGAGTCAGAAACTGTTTCTAGCTAGAAGGGGAAAAAGATGTAACCTTCAATCGGGAGTTCTTAAATAGTGGCTGTGAAGCTGCGACTGTTCGCTTCTAATCAACTTGGAGGTGCAGTTACAGGAAAAACCTAGTAGAAAAGGTAATTATAAAACTATCCAGATCAGTCATTACTCAGGGGGGAAACAGCTTCCAAGAAACTTACTGATTTTTTACTAGCTCATGTTTCTCTTGGTCATTTCTATGAAATGAATAAGAATTACATGGATATTCCATCCTGCCAGTGCTGGGCTGGAAATGAATTATTTATTATTTCATTGATTCAATATTTTAATAAAATAGATATATAATAGAGATGTTATCTATATAGCATAACATAATAATCAGGCAGCAGAATCAGAAGTTGCAGGCAACATCTTTGTCCCACTGTACCTTCACCAAGTCCTCGATTGCGAGGTAATCTCCAAGCTGTGCATTCCTCCTGTACCCCCACGACTTGCTGTCAATAGTCATGCAGTTCTCCCACTTGTGAGGCAGGAGGTGGCCAGGGTTATACCGGTCACTGCAAGTGTAGAAGCCACCATGTGTACAGATGCTGCCAGCCCCCCAGCGGTCATTGGTCACGACTGTGTCCCGGACTGGACTGGAAACAGAGAAATGTTATGATTTTTATACTATGAAATGCAGTCACAGCCAGTGTAGTCCATTTCCACACACACCCCTCACAGAAACTAACATTTAGGATTACCGCTGCACTTACTAATTTACTACAATCAGAATAAGTGCCATTTCAGGAATCCTATTCTCATCCTTTGCTAGTAAAAGGTCCAGACTGGCATCTCTTAGGGAAATATGCTCCAGACTTTCATAAAGGTCTGCCAGAAATCAGCCAGCGCTTCACATCCACTACCAGATGTTCAGTCTGTGATGACAACAACATACCCATTTTCTCAAATGAACTTGCTCTCCTGTTTGTCTGTGCAGCAGACTTAGGGAAGAACACGATTAGGTAGAATAGATAACACCATCTTAACTGATTGATTTGCCAAATATGAAAAAGTTGTCTTTTAAAGCAAGCTTTGACAGCTCTAGGGAAGACCAGGATTCTGTATTTCAGGAAAATTAGTATTTCATTAAGCCTTGCAAGTAGAAGTAACAGGTTCCACAAAATACACAATAAAAAATGAGACAAAGAATACAGAGAACAGAATTTGAGATGAAGAGCTAAGCCAGCATCATTATGTACCTGTCATTATACAGCCAGGCCAAGAAACCAGTACTGTTCCAGTAAGTATCTGGTGCATTTCCATCCCCATCAGACCAAATTATTTCTGGTTGGTACTTGGTCACAATTTCATAGAGTTCTGGTAATGATTTACTAGTTGGAAACTTTCTTGTCATAAAAGCATTGGCGGCATCCTCAAGGAAGAGAGGATTAAACCATTCGAACAGGGAATGGTATAACCCAAAATGCAAGTCAGTCCTGTTTCTAACAGATGTTGCTAGTTGAGCCACAAGATCTCGATTTGGTCCCACATCAACAGCATTCCAGTTCCAAGAATATTTGGACCCCCATAAAGTAAAGCCTGAAAACAGAAAAATTAAAGGATAAGAAAGGGAAGCAGAAAAGGGGAAGCTATAGTTCCTCTTTCTGAGATGTAGTTTACAAGCACATTGCAAAAAAATAAATATAATTAAAATCATATATGTAATAATATTGTTAACATGTTATAAAATATGCCTACAATCTGTTTATGCATGATGATAGTAGCCATAACACCAGAACACCATGCCAGATATGTTTATGCATTTTTTTCTACATACATACATATATTTATATTTTCCAGTTCTGTACTACTTAGGATAATTATTCCTTGTCCTTAATTATTCACTCCATTCATATACCCCAATTAAATTAGCCAAAAATACAGCAATTTTCAAGGCATCTACATTTTCACTGAATGTACTAATACAAACTGTGAATACACATTCAATAACTGAAAGATAAAAGGCTTTCTCAGCTGCAAAAGGCACAAGCTACCATTTTCATTGAAAGACTATTGTCCTCCCTTCTGTTTACTTCTTATGTGAATGTTCACTTCTTATTTGTCTGGACACTTACAACAGCTCAATCAGCTCCTCAGTGCATGCATATAAACTCCTGAAACAGCTTTTAAAGTATCAGCAGGGATTTAACATTTCAGACATCCAGCAATCCAACACAAGCGCAAGTACTACTGCACTGCAGACTTCAACCACTGGCAGAGGAGCACCACTCTCACCTTCAAACTGCTTTATACTCATTGCCTAATAAATCTGGAGCTATTTTTGTGAACTGGATACATGTACTTGTATCTACAAGACAAAACAAGCTCAAAATTCATGCCTCAGGCTACAGGACAGACTAAATGAAACACAGCTCTTTTGAAGTCACTGGGAATTACACCATCGGAATCATCAAGATCAAGATTTTATATGTGTCAGCAGAGATGAAAATTCCCAAGTTACCAGTCTTGAACCCACATCTCCCCAAAGACCAACAACATTCACTCCATGTACTTTCGTATTGCATCTTAGTATTTTGTACTTTCTTTGCTACCGTATTTCCTTACAACCACTTTGTTTTTCTTTACTCTGCAAAGCATCTTACAATTGCAGTGCCAAAAAATCAATCACACCTATAAAGTTACAGACCTAGTTCAAAGTTTTGGCTTCTATGCACTACATCAAGAAGAGCTATTCCCTGTGTATGCTTCTAACTCTGAAGCTGATCCCTGGAATATACTCCTAAATTCCTTGGAGCTCATTCACTGCCTGTACACAGTGGCTCTCCATAGGTTACAGGTGCAGAATTCACTTTTTTGGTTCCTCAAGCAATAAATTTCACAATAAAAAATACACTACTGCAGGAAGCTCAGCTGCCCCCACTGCTGTCTTACCTATTGCTAGAGAACAATGGCACAATCTATTTTTCTTCCTAAGCAAGCTTCATGGCCATGGCTTTTGTGTAAGTAAGAGCCAGGAAAACACATGCACATTTCTTGGGTGGTTCATTTCCTCCTTGGCAGGGTTGGGCCAGGTAAGACTGGCTTTATCTCTCTTAGAAAGTAGGAAAGCCACCTGGACTTTTCCACTGTTGACCGAAATGCACCAATTACTAACATTCACAGACCTCCCACTTACCTTCATGATGTTTTGAAGTTAATACAACATATTTTGCACCTGAAGCCTTCAAAACATCTGCCCACTGGTGGGGATCAAAGAATTCTGCTGTAAACAGTGGCCCAAAATCTTCATAACTGAATCCAGGTGGGTAATTTGCCTCCATAAATTTCACATAGGGCGCTCTTTTTTCCTTCTGCCAGTACCACCTACAAAATATAGAGCAACACATGTCTGCTGGTGTAGTTTTAGACAAAGAAAATAACTGAAACCATCAGCTCCTATCTGAGTTCACACTTAGAGGCACATGCACTGCCAGTATATGACACTGTCAGTAAGACAAAACTGCTTCAGAACAGTATTAATTATCAAAGATTTCCTTCTCTCTGCCCTCTTTGGCCATGCTGTACATCTTTCAGGCACTCCAGCTTCCAAAAGTCCGAGAATTTTGTTTTGAGCAATGAAGCACAGCAGCTGCACTTTGGCAAAATGGCAGTCTTGCTCAGTACCCGAATCCCAAAACCATTCCAGAGGGCACAGGTTGACAGTCCATGTACGCAGCTCAGGCAGCACCAAGAATGCGCTTTTTCTGGACTAACATCTCTCACCCTCCTCAAGTCTCAAGCACCAGGCATCTCTGCTCTGCCCCACACACTGCAACTCCTGCAGCCCGCAAACATGCAGGCCAGCAGCTTAACCTCTTGGTCAGCCCACAGTTCTCTACACCAAACACAGCGGAGTGACCTGTTTTGTGAGCAGCTACCCACAGTAGTGACTGCAGTGTGCTGCGGCTGCTGCACACATGAGGCTGAAGCAAAGACACCATACAAGAAAGCACATCCTCCCACAGCAACCTGCCACTGCAATAATCCCATACACAAGTGCACATCTCTCACAGGCTCTAACATAGAGGCACACATCTACCTGCCTACCAGTGCACACAGATTTAGGAGCTACAAGGAACAATAAGCTTATGATGTATTTTTGCATTCAGCAAAGACAGAGACAGTTTCTATCCTGTACTTCCCTATGGCAGTGATCAGTGTTGTCACTATTCCCACTGGTCTAGTCCACAGTAAGGCTTGGAGCTTGGCTCTGTGGTCCAAGAGTGACCTCTCACCCTCCTCACAAGTCACCAACAGAGCACTATTTATTTTCAACCTGCCCCATCATCCACTACTTAGCAATGAAAGAGAACTCCAGAAGCAGCACACAACAGTCCTTACTGCATAATCAGCCTTATGGCTGGAGGCCTTTTAACAACACCATATGCTGCGACTGCTAATGCTTATGTAGAAAAGGGTCTGAAAGCATTCACCTTTCTATGAATGAACCCAACAGCAAAAATTCTTCTGGCAATTTTAGACATAAATGAAAACAAATTGAAAGCAAATGAATAAACCAGGCCAGAATCTGAGTATTTGAAGTCTGCTTCCTTCTCCTGTCCTGGAGTCCAGAGGTGGACTCTGACCTCAGTTCCACAAGACAACAGTAACTTTTGGATATTGCTGTAACCTTCTCAAACAGAATTCCGCACAAACAAGCACAACTTCTGATAGCCAAAGGGGGGAAAAAAAAAAAAAAAAAAAATAAAAAAAAAGAGCCGAACCNGACAACAGTAACTTTTGGATATTGCTGTAACCTTCTCAAACAGAATTCCGCACAAACAAGCACAACTTCTGATAGCCAAAGGGGGAAAAAAAAAAAAAAAAGAAATCAAGAAGAAAGAGCTGAGACAGCCTTCTTCATTGAAAGAATCTGGATAAAACCCCCACCTCACTCTGATTTTGAAGTGTGTAACTGCATAAAGAAACAGGTCCCATCCTCACTTCTTCCCCTTTGTCATACCGTTTGCTAACGTGAGCACTTCCACTTTGACACGTTAAGATTCTAGAAACATCCTGATCAAGGCTGAACAGCCGCAAGGGAAGGGTGATGGGCTGGGTGATGTTAAGTGTTTATAACTTCCCATCTGAAGCTGCTAACACAAGACCTCATCATCTGACTGCACATGCTGCTTGAACCCAAAGTTAACGTCTCCCCAACCCCACTGGGAAAGTAATGTATTAGTAAGTGGAGTCCGCATTAAAAAAACTGCTGAAACTCTTGAACATAACTCTGATAAGAACAGAGCAAACATTGTCAGAGAACAGCATTTTGTTTATGTTGGTGTTAGCTTGTTTACAAATACTGTATTTAAGGTTTACTATACAGCTCTGCCACATAGCTGCTGTTATCTTCATATTGCAAATAGTAATGTGACTCACTTGAAGTCATACAGGAAGTATTTGTTAGAGCATGGAAAGAAGGCAGCAAAAAAAGTATGCTGACAGCCAAGGGGCCTGAAGCAGTGAACACACACAAACCACAGGTTTTGTTCAGCCTTTGAATTCAAATTATTTGAACGATCAGATTTTTAGGCTCTTTTAAGTGGAAAGCACCCTTTAACAATAAAAAAGAAGAAACCCACCAAGAGCAGAGAATGTGCACAAGAAAACTGCAGGCAGTTTGCCAAGCAAAGGCAGCGATGGTGGGAGTGATGGACTGCTGCGCTTCCCAGACAGTGCACTGCCCCAGCGATCCAGCGGGAGCTGCGCAAGGCTTCTCCGGAGCTGGAGTTCCACAGCGCCTGACCCCACAGCGCCTGGACAGAGCCCCTTCACTAAAGCCCTGGAGAGGTCTCCTCTTGCGGCTCAACCAACCGCCTTCCTTCACAACGCTGTGGAAAACACATCTTTCAGCTCCACAAGCCAACATATTGAAGAGGTTTAGGGCAGCGCAGACACGGTGAGACATACCAGAAGCACAACAAACTCTGCTTCCTTCGTAAACGGCACCATAAAGTCCGTGGTCTCAGATGGAAATAACCCTCTTCCCACACACCTCAGCTCGAGGGTCAGCCTGCAGAGGGCCCTTAAACCTAACCATCGCTTTAAGGGTGGGGGGGGGCACCAAGTCAAACCCTGCCTGCCCAAGGAGCAGTTTTCCAAGCAAACTCCTCAGGTGGCTGGCACGACCCAGCCACAGCAGCTGTCCCTCGGTACGACCCTCCCAGGCGCCCCGGGGCGGCAGCGCCAGGGCCGCCCCCGGGCTGGGCAGGCCAGGGGCCGGGGAGCTCACCAGAACCACTCACTGCCGAAGCTGGGCACCGAGAACACGCCCCAGTGGATGAAGACGCCAAACTTCGCCTCGTCAAACCAGGCGGGCAGCGGCCGGGTGTCCAGCGAGCCCCAGGTGGGCTCATAGCGAGGCCGCCCGTCACCACCCGGCGGCCGAGCCGGCAGCAGCCCGGGCAGGCCCAGCAGCAGCCCCAGCAGCGGCAGGGAGGCGCGGCCGGGTGAGCCCGGCATGGCGGCGGTGCGTTAGGAGGAGGCGGCTCCTCAGAGCAGGGATCCCGGAGCTGTACGGCCACGCGGGTTGGAACAGGACTCGCGGGCTAGGGCATAAGGCAGGCCGGGGCGTGGGGCGGGCTCTGGCGCTGACTCTCCCCGCCCCACCGCCTGTTCCGCCGCAGCCCGCCGCCCTCCGGCCAAAACGTAGCCTGTCCATAGTACTCGCAGGTGAAGAGATCCGGCTCCGGCCCTGGCCTTGCTAAGGTTCATCCCCGACCTCCCCGGCAAAGCCAGCAGCCTTCCATTCCTTTGCATAGAGAAGGGCACCAGCCTTTGGAAGCCTCGTCCCGGTCGCTGCCGTGTTATCTCGGTGCTCGATCACAGATTGCACCTGGATTTTAAGGAAATGAAGTAACAGAGTTCTGCCTTGGCCAGCACCCCACAGTGCTTCTCCAGCCTTCTCCGGCCAGGCACTGCCGGCTCAGCCTGGCATGGCCCGTTTCTGTTCTGCTTGTCCTGGGAGCACTACCTATCTCCTTCAGGGCTGCCTGCCAGGGTCTGCTGGATCTGCTGCCCCATCCAGAGCTGAGTCTCATCTGCAGCCAGGGTCTGCTTCAGAGGTGGCCTAGGAGATCTGCTGGATTTGCCCTTTCTGCCTGCTTCCAACCACAGGCTCGGCTTCCCTTCCCTTTCCACTTCCCTTTCCTGGGAAGGACAGAGTGCGACACTCCTTGCTCTGTAGCTCCTTCCAGCCCACTTGTACATAGTGGCTTCCAGGGCAGAGAGGTACCCCAAAGCCTGCCAAGGAAACATGTATGGAAGCTGTCTCCATTCAGGAGATGACATTTGACATTTGACATTTGTGCTGTGATCATGGGTGGCAGGCACATATTTTAATAGAGGCATCTTCCAGCAGGCGGCTGAACTAATCTCTGCCCACCTGGGAAAGCATACACTTTACTGCTGTTCTATGGAAACAGATTCCAGCGCCATTAACCACAGTTGTTACATGTCATCCAAAAATATTGAAGGGCTCTGAGAAGAAGCACTACATGTATTTTAAATGTTTTCATTTATATTCATTGATAACTGTATTAAGTTAGAGGCTGATAAAGACCATTGTAACTTTCACAATATCATTCTTTCTGACTGACTGTTCACATGACTCTGATTTACAAAAGGACTTTGATATCACAATAGGAGCCTCTTCAAATCTCTTTTACATTTAGTGCTGACCTACTTTCTTCCTGTCTTATCTTACCTTCTCCCCTTTAGATGTCTCTTTGCTTCACAAAAGGGATCCTTAAACGTTTTTGACCTCTCACTACGGTATCTTTTCTAGTTTATCTTTGGATTTCTTCATGTTCTCCTTCTCTTTTCGATCACACCAAAGGATTGCAGGCTCTGAGCAGCACATTTGTGTGGGAATTTTGAAGTAGACTCTGAAACTCATTCTGTACAGCACACCAAAGTTACAACGTTGGCTCTGTGGCTCAAAATGCTCTGAATGAAAACTGATTAAAAAAGGATCAGTGGGCTTTGGGTCATAGCCCTCATATTAGTGACCTGCCATTGACCTTGGTGAGTTTTAGAGCAGGAACTGTGTATTTCAATAGTGAACTTGATTACATATTTTAAATTAAAAATAATACTAAATATTCATAAATTAGCTTAATATGTTAATAATATCTAAATTATAATAAATTATTATTAGTTATTAATAAATTATCAATAACTGTTAGTAAATTAATAATAACAATTAAGAAAAGAAGTAGAAACGATCTCAGTAAGTAGCAGTCATGAGTTACACTCCTGGTTAAGGCATAAGCAGGTTCAGAAAATGTCACCAGCCCACACAGGCACAGCTACTGAAATCTTCAGCAAGGGGAAAGGTCCTCAGTGCACAGCCACATCTGTAATGATGCAAGCTGCAAAAGGGTAAACAATAAAAATAGTACCACTGTAGGATTTTGTGAATAACACAAGACCAGTGTCTGCAACTGCAGGAAACCTGGGTGCACTGCCCACCTGCGTGATGCTGGAGCCACCAGGCCCTGGCCAAAAAGGCAGTAAGCATGGAGCTCACTGCTGTGCATTGCAAGCCCCTGCCTCTCACTCTCCCTGCACAGCCCTGCTGGGAAAACTGCGCAGCTGGAGAAGGAGCAGGCTGGAGATGGAAATAATGAAGGCAATTCCATGGGAGATGCTAAGCAGAAAAGAGCTTTTGACTGGACTAATGGCTGACATATGAGACTTGAATACTGGATCAATTGCTTGGGCAAGGGCATAGGGTGCTGGAGCTGTATCACTCCTGGAAAGACTGGAAAACCACTGTGCCTGGAGAGCTGCACAATGCTTGGCAACGAAAGGCTCAAAAGCTCAGCTGCTTGGGTGGAAGCAGAGACCAGAAACTGCATTTCACACGGACAAGTTTCAAACTTGATAGGATTTGATTCAGAGCTGGAGAGTGGTAGTTGCTAAAATGTTTCGATACAGCCTGAGTGGGACCTTCATCTTTGATAGCTGCATAATGTGCCACTGAGGCATTACAATACAAGATGAAGTCTTGTCTGTTTATGCCATGGTGCCAGTGGCTTCAGGACAGCAAGGATTTTATTCAAGGCAGAATATAAAATATTTTGCAGTTAAAACGAATCGTGTTGTAAAAGTGTATCTGTAAAGCAACACCAGAAAATGAAACTACAGGTCTTGACTTTGCTTTTGTTGAAGTTGGTGTGACTCCTGCTTCTGATCTGAAAGCCAGGAGAAATGCTTTCCTCCCAAAACCTTGAGTCACATGGTCGTAAACCTGGTTGTGAACAGCCTCTTGCCTGCACCCCAAACCTTACAAAGACGAAAGGGAAGGGGAGTCAGGAGGCTTGACTCACCTCCCTCCTCCGCTGCAGAGATGCGGTGCCTTGTGCAACCTCCCGGTTTGGAGGGGACGGGCCGGGGAAGGAGGAGGGGGGGCACGCTGTTACACAAACCAGAAGTGGTGGTGTCAGTTGCTCGGCTCTTTTATTAACTGATGCTTTTGTTTTCGGAGAGTTGGAAATGACTGGAGAGGGAAGCATGAAGACACCTTTGCTTTGCCCCTGTGCAAATACAACATTTAAGCTCCTACAGACCCCAAATCCCCGTTATGGTCCCGGAGGGGCGGCCCCGCTCCGGCAGGGCGGTCGGAGACGAGGGGCGGCTCTTCCTCTTCAAACTTTCCCTTTCCCCTCCCTCGCCGCTTCTTTCCCTCCTCTTTTCTCTTCCCTGCCCCTCTCGGCTCCCCGACGGCGATGGCTGAGAGGCCGGGGAGCACCGGGGGAGCACCGCTGCCCATCTGGTCTTTGCCTGGTCCCCGCGGCCGCTCCCAAAGCGACATCTCCTCCTTCTCCTCCTCGCGGAGAAACCGCCAGCTGCGGTCCAACGTGGGTGGCTCAGGTAAGGGGAAGGGAGCAGAGGGTCCTTGTGTCCGAACCGCCACCCCCCCCTCGAGCCGAGCTGAACTGGGGAATTTGGGAAAAGACATCCTCCACACTCTTCCCTCTCCCCTCCCAGACGTAGGACTGGCTCTCTCGGTGGCCAAATTGTCGGTCCCTGGTTTACATGGTGTTTGATCTACCCCTCGAGAAGATATTCATGAAATTCCTGGTTTTCCTACCTGTGTTCTCAGTTTTAAACGAACCCCAGTGCAGTGGTGGGTACCCACCCTTTCCCCAAAGCATCTTTGACTGCAAGGGTAAAAAGCTCCAGGAATGCTTCAGGGTATATTGTGGGCACATCAAAACCCCTTGTCCTGCCACTTCACACATTGCAGTTCAGTTGTGTGTTAGAATTTTACCTCATGCACTTACATCTGCTTTGGGTGAGGCAAAAAAATGTGTGAGTCAGTATCCCACCATCCTCCATCAGGAGGTAACCACTGCAAATGAACATGGGGTGATTTGGGGGTGGAAGCCTACTCTTTAGAACAGTGTAGGCTTTCTGCAGCATTCAGAATAGCTTTGCTGTGTAACACGAGAAGAAGTGAGGGTCCTAGTTTACAGTGCAGATATTTGAAAGTGGTCAAAGTCAAATAAATACACACCCGGCTGGGCCACTTCAGGCTGTTTCCTGAGTTTGGGTATTAAGAAAATGAAATTCTGGTCTTCATACTACTGAGCACATTTTGAAAATGAATGTTTGCCCAGTTGCAAATCATCTTTATTCTATTGACTGAAGCAAACATCCTGGCAATGCAAGTATTTTGGATGCACTCATACACTCTACTATACAGAGGTACCCATGATGCAAAACACCATCAGGGAAGCTCCAGTGTGCGCTGAAGGACCTCCCCTGTGCCAGCAGAAGTAGGACAGCCCAGTGTGCAGTCAGGTATATAATGGATCATGATGTCCTCTTGCTGCTCAGGGAGTGTTAAGATGAAGCAGACCATTTGCCTGGGGAAGCTCAAATACACAGCTGACTGCCCAATGAAGGCAGAGGAGAGAGGGAGTGAAAACTTGCTCAGTTCCCATAGGAGGATATAGATTCAACTTCTGGGGTTACAGGCTGCAAGTAAAAACAACTCTGCATGCCATTTTCTACATAATTTTCTGTTCTATCTTTCACTGTCTCTACTTTAAAGTTATATTGAAGAACATTTGGGACAGGGAGGAGGGAGAAGGTTCCAGTGGTTTGTCCAAATCTACTTTTAGGTGTAAGGTTTAAGGTGTAAGGACTACTTTTAGGTGTAAGGTTTATTCCAGCACCATCTGGAAGAGTGCTGCATGAACAATGCCCTACAACTTGATGTGTACACAAGATGCCTTAACCAGGATGCACAGGGATCACCACAGAGGCTGACAACATTGAGATTATGTCCATGTTAGACTGTTGTTGGCTTAACTATAAAGACTGCTAACAATGAGCTGGGTTTATTACAAGCAACTGGCAAATCCAGTGGAGGTAAAATGATAATGTTTTTAAAGATGTGTTGTTGTTTGTCGCTCCTTACACACGAAGTTTAGTCCTCCTTGTTGCCCTACTTGATTTTTTCTTCTAATTTTGAGGATGTGCTTCCTGCCAGCAAGTGACAAGAATTACTTTCTCTGGGTTTTATTTTTTCAACATCTTTTATTTTCATTCTGTATTTTCTCTATTGCTACTTCCTGTATTTTTTTCCAGCTGCTCACTGGGGACAACAAAAATATTTACATGCTGCCACACAACTGTTGATTCCCTCTTTAAAAAGAAAAATATGCATTAAAGATGCAAAGCTGTTTAATTTTTAATGTGGTGGTTGGGTAATTGTTTTTATACTGAGATGCCATTAAAACAACCTGCTTTCCATTCCCCTACTAACCTGAAGAACAACTATAATAGGGACAGAAATGTGAAGCACTTAGAGAATATGAACCTTATTGTTATTTTTGCTTCTACCTCTTCCTCTAGCTGTACCATTTGATTAAAGTAGGTCACTCATTTACATTAGATGTTACCTGTGCTCCAGCTGCTCCATTTAGAAGAGAACAATTTGCATTTTAAATGACCTGCAAAATGTTTGCTTCCTGCCTCTTCCTGGAGTGATTCAACTTACAACTGTTGAAGTCTCAAGTTGCAGTTTCTGTTGCATATTTGTCTTCATCTTCTAGATCCTGACACCAGTTGTGCTGAGAAGACAATACTGTCTCCTCTCACTCCATCAGTGATGGGTTGGTATCCCTATAGGCAACTAGCCCTGTCGTTTATTTTACCACCTCCTGATCCACCACTGTCAATGAAGGATCTGTTAAGAGGTGATATTTGTACAGACCCTTCTAGCTAAGGGAAATACAATAGCCTGTCTAAAAGCAGCTTTGGCAGTGGCTCATAAAATGCATCTGTTTATTATTCTAGATTGGTATTGTATGTATTTTGATAGTATAGTGAAGCTGGTCGGGTAGTTCCCATGTTTCTTACCCCTGCTCCTTCCTCTGCTATTATCATATGCTGAAAGAAGCAGCTTCCTGGTATCACTTTACAGGATCTCACTTCATCAGCTGTGGTCCAGTTTATGAGGACAATATAATTATTTTCTTCTTCTTAAAGCTGTCCTTTTCTTTTAGGGTGAGTGGTGGAAGATTACTTAATTTCCCCCTCTGGGCTGTCACCTGACCTGTCATTGTATCAGGCCTTTACCTTCCAACTCTTTTTTACTTCCGGTAATACCCTGTGAGGGATAAAGTGATCCTCACCATGAATAAGAGTGGCACAATCTAGATGTTTGATTTAGACCCTGAAAAAGTATAATGTCAGTGAAGTTCAGAGCATCTGTGGCAGCATAGCCTGTGCATCACTTCAGCACCATGGTACGCCCCACCTGACAACTGGCTAGTTTGACAGAGCATCTCAAGGAGACTGCTGAAGAAAAGCATAGTCTCCTAAAATTTCAGAGCAACACAAGAGCCACTTGAAGAAAGGTTATTAAATTCCATACCTTTAAGCAGCCTTCCATGTTTAGTGATTACACTTAAACTCACCTTAAGTGTAGATCAAGCTAGCCAAGATTCTTGACTTGCCCAGCATAGATGGGGACAGAACTGCATTTGAAACATAGACCTTGTTCAAATGCTTTCCCAGAACTTCTCCAAAATGTAGATTTGGTGGCTATGGGGCTGATGGCAGCTCTCTGTGTGACCAGTGAGCCCTGGGGTGCAGGGTGAAGGTGGTTGCTCTTTCATATTAGCTACCTTCATGCTCTGGTTGTGAAGTGATGATGGCAGTTCTCTTCATGATAGTCCTCAGGTACCAACCTCAGCTACTGCGCTGCCTGCTCTTTATGCACTTGTCCACATAGACAGTGTGCAATTTGCTCTCTTTTTAGTGTTGTGGTTTTTGTTATACAGACTTGCATTTTGTTCCGAAGGTGATGAGGTTTGTGGTGAGCTACATCTTGATGAAATGGGAACTTCACCGCTCAGAGCAGAAGTCAAAAAAACACCCATTTCTCCACTTTGGGACTGACGCTGTCATACTGTTGCAGTTCCTCTTGAAGTCTTGCTCTTTAGCAAGAAGTTTCAGATTCATTCCACTGCTGGGAAGTGCACCTTGTAGGTAGAGAGGGTTCTATTCCTTTCATGCTTTTTTTGTGTCTTTCTGATGACAGATGAAAAAAAAAACCACCAGCTACCCACCAACAAAAATCTACCTGAGAATTTTGGTAGCAATGCATTGATACCTTAGGCTATAACTCAGATGCTGTGTTGCAGGAGAGAATGAAAGGCCTAGTGTAAGCTACAGTCAGATTCTCTTCTTAATGGACAATTTTTCTGGTTGATGCAAAGGAAACGTTTTTGACAGCTAAAGGTGTCTGAGAATCTAGGAAGAGCAAAACCCAGAATACTCGTATTCTAGATATTGACGATTATCTAGGGGCATGGAATATAGGGAAAAAGGTAAATTTTGTGTGCGTTGGCAGGTAGCTGTTAGGGTTTGCCTGTATTTCCAAAATGGCAGTATTCTGACTTCTTGCATCTAATTTCCATATATACCAAGCAAGAGTCCTACCAAGGTCTACGGGAGTTGAGTCCAGTGTTTGTGAAGAAGACATCAGATGTGTTTTGGGAGGGCAGTTAGAAAGGTGGTGTTTTCACTCACCAGATGGGGTGAGGAGGAAACAGCCTCATGATGTGAAAGGACACTCGTAACTAAAGTAGCTGGGTTTGGTACATAATGAGAAAATATGGGAGCTATGGGAGAACTTCATTCTTCACTGTGTGAAGCAAGACTTGTTTACAACATAAATCAAAGTACAGAATTTTGCAAGAAGCCCAGGGCAGATAAGTTGGGGTAGAAAACTACAGTAGGAATTAAGATAAATAATAAATCTTTGGGGATATAGAAACCAGACTCAACATGATTGTGTCATTTCTAATTGAGAGTGCATCCTGTCTCTAGGTGCACATTAATTTTTTCCATCAATCTTAAAATTCAAACTATCAGGAAAGGACAGCAAGCATAATCATATGCAATTTGAAATACTCTCATAGAGCTGAAGTGTCTACTTCTTTGTAGTAATCTGGACCATTGTCCCACAATGTTAAATCCCATTCTATTCATCTTTACATGTAATTTCTAGTTTTCAGAAAGATGCCAAGGAAAAATCTAGGTATCTTGTAACATTTTGTACTGCATACATTGCCGAAACCTTGGGTGACATAGNTCCCACAATGTTAAATCCCATTCTATTCATCTTTACATGTAATTTCTAGTTTTCAGAAAGATGCCAAGGAAAAATCTAGGTATCTTGTAGCATTTTGTACTGCATACATTGAGAAAGTTTAAGTCCTGAATATTGGATTAGCTTATACGGTTAAATGTGCAGGAAAGAAATGTGTGTCAGAATACAGTAAGCTATTTCTAATATTAGTTTATACCTCCTTGCATACACAACATGAATCTGCTTGGTTTATATTCATCTGAAAGATATTATTTTACACCAACTCTTCACGGAATAACTGGGGTATGTTCTTGGTATTAACTGCTTAAGGGGGAACGCTGGGAACACTATGGGTTAAAAATACAAGCCATGCATGCTGTGTGTCATTTACACATGACCCAGTTTCTGGGACACCAACTTTACAATCAGATATTCAGACTTGGACTCAGGCTTAAAGAAAAAACAAGTGTTTTCTAAATGTGGTAATAATCTTCATGATTGGCTAAGCAAAAATTGGACTGCAAACATTTGCAGTGTAGGATTTAATGCCTATTTTGCAGCAACTAATCAGTAGCTGACTGTGGGATCTGTTCAACATTTTGCTTCTGTGTGTGTTTTAGTTTCTCAAGGCTCTTTGGCATTTAGCACTTCCTGCAGGTGTGTGGCTTCTAGCAAGTAACCATCAGACCATGTGTCAAATAAGAATCCTGAAGAAGTGATCTAAAGAGTAGCTGAAGAAGAGTTTACTCTTTCTCTAACTGAATGCAAACACTTGTTTCAAAGAAGCATTTGGTAGTGTAAATCATTTATCTTTTTCCTCCTGCCCATCCTCCTGCTCTTTTTGTTGTTATTTCCTGCAAAAACTGGCTCTGGTTAAGGTCAAAGTGCTGGAGATAGCTGACAAGTTTTTTTAAAGACTGGTGAAAAATTAACTTTTTTTTTTATTATTTTGTTTTCTGAAGTCAAAATCTTTCCAGTGCCAGAAATGCTGTAAGATTTCACTTTTCAGGAACACCAGTATTAATCTTGCTGCTGAGTTTTCAGTATGTCTCATTTAATCCACTTTAGCATAAGGCAAAGATATCTTCAGGGTTATTTTTTCCTATTCCTGTTTTACTTTCTTTTTTCCACCCCCACCCCCGCATGTTGTTATTTATAATAGATGCAGAAATTCATTTTTCCCAGGAAACTAAATAGTAAAAAAGGAAAAATATCTAGAAGAATATAGAAAATCCGGGCTTTAGTGTTCTGAGTTCAATCACTTTTCACTTTATCTTTGAAACTGTCAGTCTTAAAACCCACCACAACAAGTGGTGCTGTTGCTTCTCATTCATGTGGAAAGCCCTGCATCTTCCTTTAAATACAAGCAGAGTTCACAGTCAGTCAACACTTCCCTTGGTGGTGAGCTGAGAAAGCTTGTTCCCCATAATACAGTTTTGTGGCAAGATCTGACAGTTAAGGTATTGTGTTGTATAAATCCTACAAGTGCCTTTGGCGTTGTTACGATTTTTGATACTTGAAGAGCTGAAGCAGTGAAATATTAGTAAATTTCATCAGTATAAAGTATTTAGTATAATGGGCTCAGGAGCATTGGCACTCTTTTAATACAGCCTGAAAGCCTCAAAGCCACTGCACCTACCACAGCCCTTAGGCAGAGGATTTCATAACAAAGTTGAGCTAAACTGCAGCTTAAACTATTGTATGCTGTACTGGTAAGACACTCTTCTACCCTCTCTCATCTCTCTCATGCTTCTTTTGTATTTCTTCATTGCCCTTCCCATTTCTCATGTTGTTGTTAATACCACTTGGCCCTATTCAGAGAACTGCAGGACCTGTGGGGCCAGGAGGGAAATGTGGAAGAGGAAGTGTTCCACTGGAGAGCAACACCGTGACTCTTCACATGCTAAAACACTGTGTGTAAAAAGCTTCTCTTTTAAATAATGAATCATAGTTTTTACTAGATGTTTATTTTCTTTCCAGAAAATGTAGCATTTAACAGTTATTTTTAATTAAGTTGGTAATTTATAGCTCCACCTACAATTTTTAACATTTTCACAATTAGCAGTATCCAGAAGAAAAAATTGTCTGGGGAGAGTGGGCAGTGGAGCAGTTACTTCTTTGCCTTCAAGTTCAGACAGGACTTCAGACTCACACACAGATTGTTGGCTCCCACTTGGCTAATTTGCCCAGTTGCCCAGTACCACATAATATATCTGTTAGCTGGAATCATCAGTCAGGAGCACAGTTTTGGCACCTTTACTGAGTTGTTCCTATGCAAACTATACTGGAAATACAAGGCACATCTTATCCCACGTTCACCTTCTCCCACCCTTTCAATCCTCTCTTTCCTACTAGCTTCTTTTCTGTATTCTCCACAGCTTTCAACAAAGCTAATTTATGCTGAGAGAGTTGGGGCTGTTCAGCCTGGGGAAGAGAAGATTGTGTGGAGACCTCTTAGCAGCCTTCCAGTATCTGAAGGGGGCCTATATGGATGCTGGGGAGGGACTCTTCATTAGGGACTGCAGTGACAGGACAAGGGGTAACAGGTTCAAACTTAAACAGGGGAGGTTTAGATTGGATATAAGGAAGAAATTCTTTCCTGTTAGGGTGGTGAGATGCTGGAATGGGTTGGCCAGGGAGGTTGTGAGTGCTCCATCCCTGGCAGTGTTCAAGGCCAGATTGGATGAAGAATTGGGTGGCATGGTTTAGTGTGAGGTGCTTATGGCAGGGGGGTTGGAACTAGATGATCTTAAGGTGCCTTCCAACCCTAACTATTCTATGATTCTATATTGTGTTCATAGCCTACATACGACTTGTGACGATCCTCTGTTTAGGTCTGGCTGCGTGTGTGTTTGGTTCCATCGTGCTTTCTCGAGTCTGATGCACTAAGGTGCGAATGGGCTAGGAACCTGGAAACACTGGACTAGGAACCTGGAAACACTAAGGTTTTTTCCTGACTTTTCTGGCTGTCACAGGGAGATAAAGGTCGGAACTTGTGCAGGCTGAGCAGAGGTTCATTCAGTTTTAGGACTTCGTTGGGAAGGGAAAAGAAATCTCCTAAAAACTCTAAAAAACCCAACAACCTCAGAAACCCTGGAAGGGTTGCTGACTATTATGAATGGAGAAGTGCTTCAGAGCTTTTCTAAGATAAAGCTTGGCATGGTTGAAAGGATCAGGAAGGGATCTGGCATGATCCTTTCATTATTTATAGTTAAGTTAGCTGAGGTTTCTTTGAATACAAATGTATCCTGATGAAATAAGAGTTTTGTGAAAATCAACATTTTTGTAGAAAAAAATCCCATTTTAAGGCATATTTCTGCATTTTCAGGAGAGATGTGACAAAATTTGGAAGTGGTAAACTGTCACTTCAAAAAATTAGTCTGAAGTTTTTACAATTTTTCATCACATGAAAATTTGATATAGGAGGGTTTCTTCTAGTTTGAGGAGCAGGAACAGGAATGAAGGCGGCAAAGTGTGAGAATCAACTTAACACAGAAATGTGATTATTCTGAGGGAATCCATCCACCTATGCAGGGCGAGTATAACCACTGATACTTGACTTTGTAAGGCTAAGTCATTAGATATTAAATTCCTTAAAGGCTCTAATGCCTTCTTGAAATAATAAGAATGTTCAGTAGTTCATAGAACCAGACTTTAAAGAGCTCCATGCCTCCAGAGCATGTATGTTTGCTTTTTCTGGTTCTGGGGGGAGAATCACAACTTTTAGGACACATCTGTCAGTAATATGTACAGTACTCAAGAAAATTACAGGCATCAAGTAGAACTGTTGTTGAGGTATTGTTTTGTATCATTTACAAACACAAGTAAAGAAGGGGTTGTGGTGCATTTGCAGTTGAATGTGTCCTAATTGCAGGCCTTCTTAATGTTCAAACACAGGCAGCTATATTTAAACTTCATGAGTGAAAGGATAATTAGCAGTCACCCTCTTGCCACTTTTTTCTTCAGTTCCTCTGCTGCCCAGTGCCAGGGCTGACAGTTAACGTTACCAGTTTAAACCACCAATGAAACTGTTAACTTTTCATTTGGAAAATAAGAAAAAAGAGTAGTACCAAAGCACAGCATGGAAAGGTTGAGTCTACAAGATATAGCTCTGATTTGATTTTATTTTTTTCCCAATTAATACCAGTTTTGGAAGCTCAGAAGGTTTAGATTTGAAATAAGCTGTTCTACTTCCACAGCCAGAACAAGTGTAATCCATAAGGGACCAGTGGACACCCCAAGTCATGATGTGAACTGCTCTTGCCCCAAGGATGAAGCATGGCATGCTGGTTTTGTCATGTAGCCTATAGGCACGTCTGTCTGTGTTTTAATGAGTACACTCTTGACCCTGTACTGTTAGGAGGGGGCTGAGAGGGAGGGTTACAGCTCCTCAGGAGCACAGCATCTTTCTTCCAGACACTTGATTTTTGAGCCCTAAACATCTAATACAAAATACTGGTGTCTTCCTGTTATGCCTTGCTGCAAACAAAGCTGAACGGCAATATTTCACAGCATGTTTATTTTTGTGAATAGCAAATTCAGCTACTATACAGCTATTTAAGTCTTTGGAGACACATCTGCTATGAATTTTTCCTTATTCTTTGGAAGCTGAGATAAACAAAGGCTTTTGATCTGAAAATAGAAAAAATCATTTTGGGGGAAAGGTTTCCAAAAGATTGATGCAGTGATTTGCAGAGCTTCCTCTTGTTTATGTAGTCAACTTGGGATTTGTCTAAAGGGATCTTCACACGGTGAAACAATGAATGTATAAATGAATTTATTCTCACAAGCACCAAAAAAAAAAGTAATTTGGGCTCTCAAGCCAACAGCACCTGCTTCGTTCTGTGGTACAGCCATTTATCACTGGGCACATGGTACAGGAGCACATTGTACTACAGCTTGTGCATTTTGTAGTCTATCAGAAACAACACCTGAAAGCTACACCCTTGCAGTGCAGGGCCCGTCAGATCTGGAGAGAAACAACAAAAGGAATGGCTTTCTTTCAGCTACATGGGTGAAAGACTTTGAAGAGAGCTTGGAGCTTCACAATGTGCCTGCTGCCCTTTTTTGGCTGTGTAAAAAAGCCAATTTTGACGATCTGGCTGTTGATCGTCACCAGATCCTGGAAGAAAGTTTCTTGCAGCTTTCATGGGTTCAAACAAAGCCTTTCATTCAGTGACTGAGTTGGTCACGGGTTTGACCATCGTTGGATGAGGGAAGGTGGCACACTATCTCAGAATTGCAAAGTAATTATTAAGTAATGACAAGTGAGGCGTTGCTTTGAAATGACTCTTCATTCAAGCTGGGTTAAGTGAAATGCAAGCAAAAGCACTGATTTTACAATGTCTAAAATAATGCAGTTGCCAGTTTCTTAAAAAGAGAAAAGAAACATCACTGATAGATAATGAGTGCTGGCAAGGTATCTGTAGCTGGTTTGCTAACTTCAGGTGGAGAAAGACCCATCAGGTTTAGCCTTTTTGTCAGCAGGCTAAGTAAAGATTTTCTATACTTTTCTTACGTCTTCCATGAAGTTTGTAATGATGTTGTCTGTTTTGAATGGTCTTTCATTTCAGTGGAATTGTTGTAATTACTTAAAATTAGAAATTATTTATTGCAAGCAACACACCAGTTGGTAGCACATAAATTCCTGGTGACTGAAAGTAACTTGATGGAGCAAGCAGCTTTTGCAACTTTATTGCATTATTGTGTAAACTCTGTGGGGAAAACGATATTTGCTCCACTCATTTTAGGCCAAGAGTGAAAGAGTGCTGTAAGCATAGGAAGGGGCATGAGTGAAAGAGGTTTCTTGGGAGTGAGACTTACTGGCTGGGGAATAGTCTCCCAGGAGGAACAGTGAAAGCTACCCTGCTGGAAACACTTAAAACCAGAACTGGAAACTCACTAGAAAGTGTGTGAAAAGAAACTCTCTTGCAGTGTCAATGAGCAAGGTCTTTTGCAGTGATGTTTTTATTGCTCTGTGTTTAGGCCAAATGAGGAATGACAGTGGGGGACATAGGACTCAGCAAACAAGCCATCCAAGTGTCCCAGACACACTGGGCTAAGGAGATGAAGATGGATCTTGTTCTGTGTCTGAACAGAAGAGCCACATCTATGTCCCCCCATCTGTGGCAGGATGTACTCTTCACCTCCTTTAAAAGCAGAGGGAAGAGAAAGAGATGGGAAGGAATTCTCCTAAGCAGAAAAGAAATAACTGATAATAATGAAATGGAAGGGCAAAACCGAAGGAAATTCTCCCTTGGTGTTTTGAAGAAGAGTTGTGTTACACGCACTTTTACCCTAGGATTAAGATAAACATATATTTAGATGAGCTTAGGTGAGTATTTAGAATACTTAAACGAATTATGGGCTATGGGGTCTTGACAGTGAGAAGTGCATCTTATAAACAAGTTTTGTCTGCCTCCAAAGCCAATTGCTATTTTTAAAGAAATTATATCAAAAGAGATTTTAATTAAGGCACTAATTAGTGAAGTGAATCCTAATACTTATTAGAACTCCCTACTTCTACTCCAGTGAATTGTCTATTATATATACTCCATAGAGAAAATAAATCCCAGAAAAATAAACTTCATGAATATCATGTATGAAGTAAATGAGATTTGATCCAAAATCTTTTTATACAAACATTGATTATCATAACAATGGGAGAGAGGGGAAAAAATACAGAAAGAGCTCTGTAAATGTCAATATTCATCTCAGGCTCAGGCTTAGATGCTTCAAATTATGCACATTTTTAAGGAGGACCAGAGTTTTAGAATGAAAATTATTTCTGCTTCTAATCCTTTTACACGTCAATAAAAGCTATCGAAATATATGCACTTTTCAGTAGTCCTAATCTCCATTTTTTGATGGGAGCATAATCTTTTAGAAACAGAGTTATTGTAAGAGTGGCATTCATGTTTTGAGGCAATTTGGGATGACTGTGAAAGTGATTCAGCCGGTGTAATAGTTGTAATGAGGAAAAATCAGAAGTCAGGTTCAATGGCATTTCATAGATGCCAAATGTCTGTGGGTTTCACTCCGACGCTGAAGATTCCTGCTGGTGTGGTTCAGGGAACCAAAATTCCTTGCTTGTCTTCTAATGGAATGTAGTCCCTCTGTGGTGCTCTAAGGGATGTATGTCCCTAAGTGGATTGTTCTGAGCCTGGGAATTTCTATGACAGCACTGAATATCAGCTGAGTCATGTGGATAGTGGGAATCAAAATACTCTGCCACAGAACTGCAGGCAGTTTTTAGCAGGGGTGCATAATTTTATATGTAAAATTGCAATATGGTTTGTTCTGTTGAGAATTCGTGATACTCAAGGAATAAAAGCATGTGAGGTATGCCCTGTCCATAGGTGTTGATTCTTGTTGATTCATTGTTCTTGGGTGTGATGCTGTGTGTATATATATGGAAAAAGAATTAACCACCTTCCGTTCAGTCCAGTTCATTTGAATGATGTTTTTCTAAACCACTGAAATATAAGCATCTAGCTATCAGACTGATGGAGCCTTGCCTTTTCTGCTAGAACATACAGGCGGTCACACAGAAGGAAAGAACCAACTGGTAACTATCAGCTATTTCCAAGAGAAAAGCTGAAGGCTGAAGGCTGGCCATGTGAGCCCTCGCTCTGACCAGGTGTCAGTTACTGTGGTTTGGGTTTGTCATGGAAGGAGAAAGGGTTGAGCACCCTCTTCCTTTCCGCCTTTGGTCTGTGCTGATGCTTTTTGTCCCATTCCAGTGTATTTGGTGTAATGTTAATAGGTAATATGAACATTTTGGCATGTCAGCAAATGCACTGGCTTTGAGAAAAGGAGGAAGAGTAAGCACTCTTCAATGGCGTGTGCAGCTTGGGCTATGCCTGCATGGTCCAGCCAAGCCATTGCTGTGATTGCAGACCACCTGAGCTTCAACTTCAGCAGCTGTGCAACCTTCTCCTTTGAAATGCAGCAGTGCACTGCCATTGACGTCTACTACAGTGTTTCCAGGCTTGTGATTTCACTGTGACTTTCCAGTGTTTAATACTGTTTTGGTTTGGCTCTTACAGTCACATTCTCAGTTGGTTATTTTTCCAATGGCTGCTGGGCTTCTTTGGTGTTGAAAACTACTGAAAACACTATCCTGCCATGCCAGGCATTCAGAAATTAGGAGACGGAGACAGATACAGAAAATTCTACTGGTTTATTGGTTTGAGGGGGTTCTCTCATTTTTTTTTTTTTAATTGAAAATGAAGTTATAATATGCTTTCTGTGTCATCCTCATGTTTCTGGAGGCTTCATTCATGATGTTGGTTCACTTGTGGCTGGCAGTGCTGCTAGTGAATTCAGAGGACTTTGTTTCAGGCTGAAATACATTGCTGCAGCTTTTACCTCATAAAGGCCTCTTCACAACACCTCACAAACATGAGGTGACCTAAAGTTCAGTATCACACAACTTTGGAAGGCCAAGGCTGGTCGCTTTGGGATCAGACTTGAGGGGTTTTTTTGAGTTCTAGCCTCTTAAGAAAATCCTGATGTAAGCAGGCATGAGATAAATTAACATGTTTTGTGATTGCCCAGGCTCAACAATGATCAAAATAAATGTGATTTTGTTTTCCAAAGGAAACTAAACAAGGATCAAGTAGAAAGCATCTACAGCAAATTTGTGCTTTTTCCTGTGAAATCCCTATAAGGTATACTTGATGAGATGGGGGTCTCCAGGCAGCCTAGCTCCTAGCCCCATAGGAGGGGCTCTCATGGGATGAGAACTCTGCCTGGGCTGCTTGTTATTTAGGTATTTTGTTAGTTCCATCATTGTGTCCACAAACAGAGCAGATGACTTTTTTAGCTAGAAAAATGTACTGATTCTTCTCAGCCTCTTGCACTTTATCTCCAGGAAACTGCCTTCTGGCTCAGCTCCCTGACTCCTGTCCAGCGGAAAATCTTTATTCTCCAGATCTTTTGCACTGCAGTGCCCACCAAGAGTGGGAAAAGGAGGGATGGTTTCTGTCTAGCATTATTTACTGTAGGAGCCCATCTGCCTGTGGTGGCCAGCAGAACTGACATGCTGGACCATTTACCATTTCCAGTTTGGCCCTGGCATATAGATGGGAAGAAGTGTTGGGATTTTCTAGCAGGTCTGTGAAGGAGCCTTAAACTACAGACTTTACAACAGAAAATGGCAAATTAGTAGGTTGGTGGCTTTAAACCATTTATTTCCATTATGGTAATTTCTTGAAGAAAGTCTCACTCATGATGAATGTATAAGGTAATGGAACTTTGGTTTGCCTTTCTGCATTTTAGAAGATGTCACTCAGGGAAAAACTGTTATTCTTCGTTTTCAAGAGTCACAGAGGTTACAGACTCATTGTGTGTAACACTAAATCACTCGTACTCATCTGTCCTTCAGACCTTTAGAAGTATGCTTTCCAGTGGGTGTTAAAATCAGAAATTCATGTTTCTTGAAGAAACTTGAAGTTTCTTTAAGGAGAAAATTAGATCACTTTTATCAACCCTCATGCAATCTAACTAATGAAAGTATATTTATATGCCTGGGAACTGTTAGCATAGTCTTCCCGAGAGCTGTTTAAATTGACTGCATGCATCTGTGTCCCATGTCTTGTGGAATTCACATTTTGCAGAACTTTATGGGATTTTTCAAGGCATATTTAGACTTTTCACCATTTTCTGGCTGGCCTAGAACTTGAATACCATGAGTATAATGGGACTTGTGTTGTTTTATTTCTTTCCTGTTAGGGTGGTGAGGCACTGGAATGGGTTGCCCAGCGAAGTTGTGAATACTCCATCCCTGCTGGTGTTCAAGGCCAGATTGGACAGAGCCTTGGACAACACGGCTTAGTGTGAGATGTCCCTGCCCATGGCAGGGGGGTTGGAACTAGATGATCTTAAGGTCCTTTCCAACCCTAACTATTCTATGATTCTATGATATTTCCTGCTCAACAGCTTTGGTAGCCTTCCTGCTGCAGGAGGAGGGAAATGGCAAAAAGCTGGAAAAGTCAGGCTGTTCGGCTTTTGTGAGCACACTTAGGTTCATCAGTATACAGTCAAAATGGGGTATTTTGCCCAACCATAAAGCAGGATTAACTTCCTTGTAGCTCCTGTTTTGTTACCACTTACTTTAGTTACTTTTGGTAGGACTTCAAAGCTAAGAACATCCTTACAGTTACTGCAGCATCTGGCATTGTCACCACTAAACCTGAGCCCAGCTATATGCCTTATACACTTTATTCCATATGTTTCCACCGTCCCCTTGGTCTTCTGACCCATTTGGTGCACCTCCTGGTACCTATCACCGCTCTGGCTTTAGTTTCGGTGCTTCACCGCCCCAGGTGGCTGCCGGAGGAAAAACTTGTTGGATGAGAGTGCCTCGGGGAGACGCTGCCGTGTGAGGCTGATACACTAGATGGGGCGGTTGTGATGCTGATCAGCAAACACCGTCTCCGACACCAGATTTCTACCTGAATCACATCCCGCAGTCAAGAGGATTTGAAACGTAGGCTTGTTTATACAGAGTGAGCAGCTCTCCTGCAGCACAGTTGGTAGATTGTCCTCAGCTGGTTTCGCCTGATTTCTGCTTCTTCCCAGATCAAGTCACAGCATGGTTATGTTGCTTCTGGTGTCTTTAAATGCTAACTCAGCTGTCTTTAAAAGCACAAAAATGGAGTGGGATGGGATGGGTTAGGGTATTAAATTTGCTGAAGCCCCTCCCCTTTTTTTAATCCTTAAAATTTATATTTAAACAACACAAAATGTTATTATCAGCCATTGCTCTTCCCTCAGCCAAGGTGATGCTGCAAGCTTGGCATTATTTGTTGTGCTGGTAAAATTGGATCTCCTTGTAGTATTGATTCTGCTGTACTTTGATCAGGGCTTGCAGGTTTTGCATTGATCTGTCAAACAATCTGCTGAGGAGCAGCTGAGCAAGATCTGTCATCAGTGTTGTTTGGCAACTAATAGAAGCTCTTATTCCTTGCTGGCAGCCTGTTGCACACCTGAACATTGATTCATTATGAGAGAAGTCACCTTTAATTAGAACCAGGTTTTCCAGTATTTGTACAAAGTGCTTTGACCCCAGTCCATGGCAAATTTGTTAAAGACAGACTCTCAGGCTGAGTTGTTCATTTATAAAGTAGTCTTCTGAAAAAGAAACCATTAAAATAAATAGACTAAAATTTTTGTATGTGCTGAGCCTAAAGTGACCTTTCCTAAAACAAAACTCAGTGGGATCTATAGAATGTGTTCAGAAATACACCTCTAGACCTCCACTGGCATTGTGCATTGAAGTAGGTTTTACTCACCTGGTGTTCAACCTTCCTAGCCTGCTACAGAGATTTAGATTTGATGCATGCAGCTCTAAGGGCAGATGCACAATCTCTTGGCTGGCCTAGAAGAGTCTGAAAACAGGAATTCCTTCTCCCAGTCTGAAAACTTCATCATTAGAACAGTTTTCCCCAGAAGCCTAAAAGAAAGACATCACTCACCCTTTCCAAACTGAAAACAATTTTCTGGCAGGAAAAAACCTTTTGTTTTCCTTTTTTCTTTCTTTATGCTTGGTGGAGGAAGGCCCCCCCGTAGTGTTAAGTGGTTTGTATACAGTTGATAAGTATCAATTGATAGCATCAAAGTGTTCATGTATGCTAGTATGTGTGCAACAGAATTTTTTCTATATAAAATAATGAAAGTATAGACACTGGATATATGACTAAAAGTAAGCTAAAATGATTTTCCCATGACATATCCTCCAAATGATGCATGAAAAGAACACTCTTGTTANTGACTGGATTTTTGCTTTCAGACTGTATGTCATAAAAACACCCCCGTAGTGTTAAGTGGTTTGTATACAGTTGATAAGTATCAATTGATAGCATCAAAGTGTTCATGTATGCTAGTATGTGTGCAACAGAATTTTTTCTATATAAAATAATGAAAGTATAGACACTGGATATATGACTAAAAGTAAGCTAAAATGATTTTCCCATGACATATCCTCCAAATGATGCATGAAAAGAACACTCTTGTTAAATCATCAAAACATTTCTCAATTATTTATTCAATACTGCCTGAAACAATCATAAAAAGTGACTAAGTGAAAAAATGACTGTGTTGTTTTACAGACATGTCTTAGTAAATTATAGCATTGAGGTACAATGAACAAAATCAGAAGTCAGGAAAGTTACATCTCTAAGTTCTGTCCACCTTCCACTTTTATGTGCCGATGAAGTTAACAGGTGAGGGAGGTGAAAGAAACTGAAAAAGGAAAGAAAAGGGCCCTTATTAGATAGGTACCAGCTGACTACAAGCCTCTAGCAAGCATGCTCATCCAGTGTTCCCAAGCAGCCATTGCAGCACCTGCAAGAATAAGGAGCCCATACTCCACAGTATCCACAAGGAATGCTTGGTGTGTTCCAGCCCCAGTGGACTCCTGTGGGCTTTCTGAAAGCTTTGGGACAGGCCGTGTTGCTGGAACTGGGTGGTAAAAAATCTTCGCATCCTGGACTGTGGGAGAGGAGCCATGGTGCAGTTCCACCCATGTCTGGAAATACGTAGTTGATAATGTCCTTACATCAGGATGGAAAGCATAGCTGTTCTTGTTTGGGTTCAGTTTTCTTTTACCAGTTTGAAAATTATACTCTGATTTATTTTGGATTCAGATACACCCTTGACCTAAAGATGCAATCAATAAGGTGGCCTATTTCCCTGTTTGTTGCAGCCTTAGGACAACATAGTATCTGAATGTTTCTTTTTAGGCCAACTGTTCAGCTGCTTCCACAGTGATTTAGTCCTTGATTCGGACATGAAAGCCTGTGGGAGATGTGTAGCAGAGAAGACGGAAGTTCTGATTAAGCACATTAGGTTTGCCTATTGCACTTGACTTCTCTTCTGTAAATACTGTGCTTGTTAAATCTGTAGTAGGAGAGTCTCTTTGTGGGCTGGTCTAGTTCAAAAATTAATGTAATTTTCTTCCTTATCTTTAAACATTGCCTGTTTTTCCACAAGAAGTGTGGCAAAATTAATATAAAGACACTAAAACTGTTAAATTACTAAAATGTTATAGGACTCATATAACTGTGCAGAGAACAGCTGAGCTGTAGTTTCCCACATGGATAGGCATTGATAGGATTGTTCCTTTGATTTATATGGGCCCCTTGAAACTTGCTGGGCCAGCACAATCTTGTTTTTAGATCAACTTCAGCTCTGCCATGTCCTCTTGTAAACCACATAACAGCAACTTGAGAGCATATACCTCCTTAACTGATTTTCATTTGTGTTCATCATAACCACTTCACTTGTGGTGTTTTCTTCGCCTGTATTTGCTGGGCCTCCCTGCAGGTACTTGTGCTTAGTTTGTAGGGTTCCACCATCCCTGACAGCCTTCACCCAGCTAAGCAGGTGCTCTGGCCTGGGTTGTCCATGCCACATGTGGAAGAAGCATTTTCCTTTGGGTATAGCAGCACAACTCTTTGTTTGGAGGTTCTTTTCCCAGGATCAGCTGGCAGGAGTGGAGGTGGCCTGGCCAGAGTTGATGTCTGTTGGTCTACTGTGCTGTCTCCTCTCCTCTTTCAGGGGCCTCCATCCCTGAAAGTTAATTACCTGGATCTGTGTTATTGTTTCCATGTCAGGCTTCCCAGAGCAAGCCATGGCCATGCTGCAGCAGAGCACCCTGCTGCGTGGCAGAGGAGCTGAGGTTGCTGCCTGGGCGCAGGACACCTTTGAAGAGGGTGTTTTGCAAATCGCTGTTGCTTGGCAGTGTCCTGGTCTCAGCCTGGTGTTTTATAACAAAAGGTGGAGACCAGCTACACTAGAGTTCATCCCAGGAAGGTTCCAGAATGAGTTAGGTTGAATGATTGGCAAGTAAACAACTCAGTCAATAACTAAATGAGAGAAAATGTGTGGCTAATCCGTTTGATTTTCTACTTTTGGAGGGCTGCCGAGTGAAGTAAAATACCAGATGTATCTTGATTTTATACATCTTGACAACAAAGAGGTTTTAAGACTGTTCTTTGGGACTGTGTTTTAGATGTAAGATGAGGAAATACAGCCTAGATGTAATCTCCATGAAGTGGGCGTACAACAGCTTGATAAATTGCTCTCAAAAATATTTATCAGTAGTTTTCTGTAGCCTAAAAGGGCATCACAAGCAGGATCTTGCAGGGGGCAGTCCTTGGCCCAGTTCTACTCAATACTTCGGTTTTGATTTGAATGTGTGATTACAGAATACTCTTGCAAAATCTGCAACTATTGCAAAGCCAGGAAGGTTGTGAGCACTTGAGAGGATAGATAGCACTGCGGCCCAAAACAGTCTTCACAGATTCAAGCAAAGAGGTGATACATTTTCTGTCATTTGGCATACTCCTCCTTTGGTCTGGTTTCCATGTAACTAGGGCACATAAGGAAAGTGCTATGGAAATTCAGGTAAAATTCCAAAGCACTTGAGAGATTAATCACTGTCAAGTAGTTTATGCCCAATGCTTAGGTCTTGTCAGGATTTAAAGTGAAGATGTTTGAAAAAATGCTTTGGAGAAATGCTGAAGTTACCACAGAGAAACTCAGCATTTAATGTTTTCACCAAAATTCTGGGGGTTTGGGGGCTGTCAGATTTGAAGACTGCAGCCTGAGAAGGCAAGTAGAAAGCAGGAAGTTTGGGAAGTAAAGACTGTGAATGACTGTGTCATTTGCCCACATTGCTAAACTGAAAGCAAATCAGAAAAAGGGAGTTATCAAAAGACAGTATGCCTGTGCTTCAAAACCAAGATGGAAAATGGGAAATCAAAGAGGAAAAAAAATCTTCATTGTGATGCCATTGTCCAGCCTGACTTCGGTGACAAGAGAAAAAGCTCAGCAGTGAAATAATTAGATATTTCAAATTCTCTACATTTTAGCAATTCAAACACTGTTAATAAAGCAGGTAAAAAGAATATTTCAAATATGTTTTTGTCGAGGTCCTTCTACAATATTCTCTTCCTCACTGAATAAAAGGAGCTTACACTTGTCACCACCTCACAATAGAAAGAGAAAGGCAACATAGCCCTAAAATACCTAGCTGCCTTTTCTAGCAGCTTTAATGAGTTTTTTCATATTGCTCTCAAGAGGGCAGCTTTCCCTACCTTTTTAATATGCTCTCTGAGCATATTCAAGCAGCATGTTCCTGATGAAATTTTGTTATTTTTAGAAATAAATGAAGCAGGATACATCATTTCCCCTCCTACACCTTTGTTGGTGCTTTAATATAAAGACCTGTGTTCAGAAGCTAATTACAGCATCCTAGATTGCACACCAAAAAGGCACTGCAACTGCGAGTGGGTGCTATTGTAAAGGGAAAAGAAAAGGAACAATGCCATACAAATGTGGCTTTGGAGTTCTTCTTACATCTGATTACCACCCCAGGAAAACAGTGCTGACTTGTTTGCCACAAAAGGGACTAAACTGCCTTGCATGACACTCTGGGAATGGATGCCCAGGTGAAAGATGTATTACAATAAGCAGGGTATTTTGGATAATAGCTAAGGAAGGAAAGAAATAGCACAAACCAACTTGTCATGTGTATTTGGCCCCCTTTTGAACTTTCATGCAGTTTTATATGCTGTTTCACTAAGGAGAAGAAACTGGTAATAGAAACAGGAATGTCTTTGATTTTTTCATCTGTTTGCACACCAAGGTCTGTTTATCTGAAGAGAGCAGGAGTCAAACAAGAGGGCATAATTTCATTGCTTGCAGCTCAGTCTTTTTCAGCTGGCGTTTGGTCCTTAGGTTTTTCTTGGGATGTTTTTCCAGAGTTTCTGTGGCTTCATTGTTGTCTTCTCAGTCAAATTCTCTGGTCTTTCTGCCCTTCTTCCCCAGGCATGCATGCTTCTGAGCAAAGGATCCAAGCAATTGGAACATATTGTTCATGAGTTCACCATAATGCACCTCTCAGCAGTGGAATACACTCTCTTGTGTTGCATTAGCAGTAGTTCACCCTCTGCCTCCATGCTGCAGTGGAGCATTGTTTGAATTTTGACTCAGAATAAAAGTCTGGGCTACTGAACTATCAGTATTCTTACCTGAAATGACTCTGGGGTTCATTTTCTTTCTGTTCTACTGGCCAGCTGTGGTCTAATGAAAGTACAGCCTATGGTGATACAGATGCATTCTGAGCTGGAAAATATTTACCTTGTCTGTTCATTCAGCAAAACCCCCCTCTCTCTAATGTATATTTTCCCAGCACCTGCCTATGACACATCTCCTGCTTGCCAGTTTATCTGATATGCTTTGCTGGTATCAGTTTAGCTCTGTTTTTCACACATATTTTGCAGTAAGTTCCAGCAAACATATTCATTGTCACGTCACAATAAAAATAACCAGTGCTGTTAACTAGCTTCTCCCAGGGCAAATATGTATTTTTAAAAGAATTAACATATAGCTGTCCTTTCATTACCTTTGAGATGCACCTAAACACCTGTTTTGTTGCTGGTTTTAAGAAATCGTAAAGCTGTACCGGATAACATGGTCCTTGTGGGGTACCTAAAGCAGTTAAGGACAAGAGTTAAGAAGTCGAAGTGAACACATAGCCATGTAACTGACAGGGGTACTGAGAGTGAAATAAGGTATACACCAACAGACAATCAATTCACCACACTTTTCTGCCCTTGAGAAGTAAAGTCAATCTTTGACTATTAGTCATTAAAAAGGAATATCCTCTGTGGAAGGTGCAAGTATAAAGTGCCTTGTACTAGCAGCACCTGGAGCTATGATTCTAGTCTAGCTGGATCTCCTGAGCAGCTTGATCCTACATAGGAAGTTATCATTCATAAATGTCTCACTTTGAGTCAGGAAACAGCAGGTGTAGTAGACACAGGGAAAAAGATGAGTGTTTTATTTTAGGGATTTTTGCTGGCACAACATAGATGGACTCAGTTTAGGCATGCTGGCTATGCTTCCCTGTTACACAGCCTATTCAGCTTGTGTTCCTGCCCATGAAGGAGGAAAGTAATCCTTGCAACTCCATGGAAACTCAGGGGCTGAAGTAATAGTAACCCTGAGCTTAAGAGATGAGACATAATTCCAGCAGACCTTATACAAATACCAATAGCTCATATGGGTACTACAACTTGGACTATTTGTGGGTAAAATAAATCCCTTCTATGTGGAACAGAAGTTGCAATTAAATGAGAATGCAGTATCAGTACAGTAATATAGAGAGTAAATTTATGTATAAATATAGATAGATTGATATTTTTAAGACTTGCTTGGGAGAACACACTCAAGCAGTGTTCCTTACTTTAGTTAGGTTCTCAAGCATTCCCCTTTTCAAATATTATGAAATATCTGGCAGCACGTAACTGTGCTTCTTCAATCAATGGTCTCTTCTGGCTGACGCAAATTACTTTTTTTATGTGCACCATGCAGTACAAAAGCAACACAGGTTAGCCATGGGATCTACGTGATAAGTAGAATGACCTCAGGAGAAGAAACAGTAAGGTAACAAGCTGAAATTAGGCATCTCTTCAGTGGATCTTCTCAAGTGTCTCCTCTGGTTGGTTTTAATTGAAGTCTGCCCAGATTTCTGTCTCACGAATCAAGTTACAAAACACTAACCTCCAAAGAGGCAGTCAAGTTTGTCTGGTTAAATGTACAGAGTGTCATGTACAGCACAGGACTTCACACTAGCATTGGTTTATCAGCCCTCAGAGTTGGAAGGACTTCTTTTTCTTTCTCAGTATCTATCTGATCATTTTCTTAAGGGTGGTGTTAGACATTTAAGTGGTAATTATCCAGTTTTCACTTGCCTGAATTTAACTGGAAGAGAGGGTTAAGACAAATACTTACAAATATCTTGAATGCACTCTTTTACTCTATTGCTTAAGTCTTTGTGTATTTTTATTCATACTACTTTAAATGTACTGATGTACCCAGAATCTCCTCTATCCTTAACGCAGGTCTGACCATGTTTTATGTCCAGAGATGAAGTCCTGGCCCCAGTGAAGTGGAATTTTTGCTCTTAGCTTCCCCATGAGTGGCGTATCACCTCAGATTCTCAGATTAAGATTGTTTCTCCATGTTCTCCTTCACTGAATTACCTGTTTGCAGGTCTTAAGGGAAAACAGAAAAAGGGCTACATTTATGCCTCTCAGTGAGGTTAAATTCCCTCTCTATTTACTGCACATAAGAGTACAAGAAAGCTGCAGAGCACACAAGAGGAAAAGTGGTGGGCAGAAGGTAAAAATGAGGTCCCAAGATAAGGAGCAAGGTAAAATCTTTTGTAAATCTATTATATGCAGTCATTAAGGCGTGATAAAAGCCTGGTACTTCACTTCATCAAGGACAAGGAAGACTGGCCTTTTTACATAGATTCATAACACTAATGCCAGAGGAGATAGTAGATCTGACTTGTGCAGTACAAGCTTTTGAATTACGCTCATCCACACTTTGGTTGAGCTCAGTAACTTACGTTTGATTGTTGTCATCCAGAAAGACATCCAGTCCTGATGTGATGACCTCCAGAGACAGCAAATCCACTAATAGCCTTGGTAGCTTAATCACACTTGCTCTGATGATAGGTACTTGGTTTTGCTTGAAAATGCCTATTCTTCATTTTCAACCATTGTTTCTTATTGTAACTTTCTCTGACAGACAAAAAGGCCTTTTGTTTTTTGTGGTGCCTTGTCCTTTATGACTTAAAATGTGTGTTCACTTTTTGCATTGCAACAGAAGGCTGGATCATCTTTGTTCATATTAGCCATTCTTATTGAGTCAAATACTGAGAGTGAAGTATAGATGCACCAGCCACGGTATGCCTGAGCCAGAGACAAACTGAGATCCAAAACTGGCTGTCCTTGTACCCAGCTCTTCAGTTTGGCCTCTTTATAGAAAATCTGTCCAAATACAAATACTGCATTTAGCCAAATATCACAATGGTTTCAGAACATTCAAAGATGTTCATAGATTTTCAAAGCCAGAACATTTTAAAACAGGTTTTGCAATTGTCTAGCTCAGGTGTGGGAAGAGTGCAGCCCATAAAATGGGGTTTAAGTCTAGGATTTTATTCCACAATGTATATATAAATACAAATTTTCTATTATTTTTTATTACTGTATAATATCAAGGATTATATTACCCTGCTACCTTACAATTACACTTGAAGTCTTATTTTGTACTGATTTGCCCTATTTCCAATGCCTGATTTAGCCTGGCACTCTGGATAACAAAGGCCATGCTCTGAGGTAAGGTTTTGGTTGGAGCTCATTTCTGTTTCCATAGGAATAGCAACTCATTTCAATGCACTTGTTTGTGATATTTGAAGAAAAAAGGAAAGAGGTTATTTCAGTTTGCTTGACAGGATTCACTTATGTGAGCAATATGTTATATTAATGCATGAACACCCACACCAGGGATTGTAAATGGCTGTCCAGGTCTTGTAGCCTTTCTCATAGAAGAACATTTAGCCAGTTATCTGTGACAAAGAGGAAAACGTCTCTTCTGCACTTTCCCAAATCATAGCCCTAATCCCTTTAGTAGCCATTTTCTCTCTTTTTTTTCTTTTTCTTTTTTTTTTTTTTTTTTTTGGTTTTTTTTTTTTTTTTTTTTTTTTTTTTTTTTTTTTTTTTTTTTTTTTTTTTTTGTTTTGTTNGAGTCCTGGAGCAGAGCACTGCTTTTAGAGGCTTCTGCTTTTTTTTTTTTTTTTTGGGGGTTTTTTGGTTGGATTTTGTTTTGTTTTGTTTTGTTTTTTAATTTCCAATTTTGGGAGCCTGTAAAAAGCAAACAGAAGGGCACATTTTGTTTCTGAGAGTAAATGCTTGACAGTGCAGTGGAAGACTGACAGTTTCAGATCTATAAACCTCCCCTCTGTTGCAGCCCCACTTGGGTCTTGGCAAGCTGGTACACGATGGGCTTTGAGAGTTTGGCTTCCAGTAAGAGAAGAACACAGAGGACTAACCACAGCCCAGTTTATATGTGTATCTGTGCCCCTGAGAGGGAAAGACGAGAGAAGAAGGGGGAGTGATGTAGAAACAATGGCTGTCTAAGAAGGAGGAGAGACCACAGATGAGTCTGAGACTTACAGCGTTTTTACCAACGTGTCAATTAGACCTGACTCTGAGTAGATTTAATTGTACTCTGAAGGCAGCCAGCCTGTCAATAGCTCTGAGCTGGTATAAATAGCAGTAAAAATGCTTAAAGCCATTAGATGTCTTGTTTCTGAGGCTCCCGTTGCCAGCTCTGCAGTTGTGCATATGGTGACCCTAGCAGATATTTAATACATATTTACATTTGGTCATGTCAGGGCAGGGTATAAATCATTCAAGCACATCCAAGCCCAAGAAATCCTTTAAAGATTTCCTGGGCTAGGTGGACAGTCAGGCATAGACAAAGCTGCCTGACTCCATAATGGGATCAGAGGGAAAAACTAAAGGGGAAAAATTTTTCCAGATGTTTCAAACTGAACGCATAACATGCCTCTTTCCAGATAGGAGTTCACTGAAAGCTGGGATTCAGAAACGAGTTAGAATTTATTTAAATAATCAAGCATTTAGAAGTTTTTTTCCTGTCCATGCTTTTATCTCCTGCTGAGTGCCCCTCTTCATGGTACACTGAAACCTCTTTCTTGACCTCTCCCCACGTCCCTGCTTTCCCCTCCCACTGCCTCTGTGCCTCCTCTCCCTCAGCCCTGCCACTCTCTGCACTGTACTCAACACATGCTCAGCCCCTTCCTGCTCCCTCTGAAAACCCATCTGTGCTGTGAAACTCCCCACCTACAGCGACCACAAGTTACTGTCTAGATCCCACTCTCTTCTTGTTTTCTATCAGCTCAAATCCACTGACTTTGGTGATGTTGCTTCACTCCTTGCAAGGGGAAAAGAGTCAGAATCACTGCATCTGGCCAGGCTGTTCAGGGATAAATTCTTCCTGGGGAACAAAAGGCTCCTATTGAAAAATAAAGCATCCTCATCACTAACAGCAGTGTATTAACAATATTTTGAGGTTGAACTGTAGCTTCTTCCCAGGAAAAGAGCATCCTTGTTACTGTCCTGCTTTCAAACTCTTCTGCCTCTGTGAGACAAGGGAAAGGCATTTGGCATATCCTTCTCCTGGTGATGCTTGGAGTTGTTGCTGAGGTTTAGAGAAGGCTTGTGCTGGAGGTTGATCCTGCCATATGCCAAACCCTCAGCTGTGACACAGGGAAACCTATTCCATGCATACAGTTCAGCACTTCCTCAAGAGGCTTTCCCTTTGCCTTCAAGAATGTGCCAGAGAAGAGAAGGTTTTCATATGCCTAAAGCCTGAAGAATGTGCATCTGGCAACTTTGTATTTATAGAGATGTGACTAATCACATCTCACCATTTTGGTGTGGTTTATAAAGCAACCTTTTACAGAAAGTGGCAATCATTGTTACTGAATGGAAAAATGGGGATTTCTCAGTAACAGAGCCCAGATATTTTGCTGCCATTCCCATGTTTTCAGAGCATCTTTCCTCCCTCCCTGTAAACTTCCCACCACTGGTGGAGAGAAGTGCTCTTCACAGAAGGAAAATCTTTTGGAAGGCCACAGATCTCGTGTACTCAACACAGTCTTTGCCATGGTGGATACTTAGAAGAATTGCATGAAGCTGTATATTTAGTGTTGGCGTTGGCTATAGAAACCCACAGCATCTAAAAACAAGCACAAATTCTCCCAGAGACACCTGCATGATGGATTCTGTGTGGGAAGAAACAGACACAGTGGAAGGGAAGTGAAATATTTTGCCCAAAATGGCATCTTATGGAGTCAGATTTTTGGAGTGACAAATCTGCACCAAGCTGGGCCACATTTCGCATTTTCTAAATGTGTTCTTAAGTGTCTTTATCATGATTGGAAACACCACAGCTGAAGCTGCACTTCAATTCTGCAAGTTTGTCAACTCGAAGTGTTTTCAATAGCTCGGTGCGGAGGTCTCTGTTTACCTTTTTTCTTCATTTGCTTCTTACCTGGGCAAATTGCTGTGCCTCTACGAGTACTCATCAATTTTCCCAGGAGTGATAAGTCATTACTGGCTGCGTACATCTGGTACATTGAAGAACGGGATCATTAGGGTTCTGTATCATTAGCAGTGCTTCTAATGTACCGGCTAATGCTAGCTTCTCTAGGAGGTGGCACTAATTATCTGAGTTAGCTGCTTCATCAGCTCCTTGCACTCTAACACTGGGGTCTCACACAACCTTCAGTGTGTTTATCCTCACACAGCTGAGGTGTGGGGAGTGAGTATGATACAAGCACTTCCCATAGGAGATCAGATGTTGGAGGAGCTTGCAAAAAATTGTTTAGGAAGTCTGCGGATGAACAAGGAATTGAACCCAGGTCTTAAGTGCCTACGACTGAAATGAACTGTGAGCCAGTACCACATGACAGCTGAAGAAAACTGGGATGTAGGTACATGGATTATGAGGTTTTGGGAAAGGGAAAAGATAGTTTTGGATCTGTGAAGACCAATCTTCTCAGTTCTTACCCAAAATTGTCCTTAAACAGACTGAGGCATTATGTTGTCATGAAACTATGGATTGTGATGGTGTTTCTCAGTACTGACAAATTAAATAGGTTTATGCCTGGAATATATGTATATTTAACTTTTAAATAACTACTGTCAACCCCATCTAATATCTGTATCTTTCTTTTGCCCATGTGCATGTGCAGTCAGTGAGACATTGCTTTAATCCTGTAATAATGGCACTGAACACACACATTTGTTAATTTTTATGCAATAATCTAATTACCTATAAGAAAAAGAAATCACATATTTTTAAAGTTTTCTCTTTTTGAAGGTTCCTGGTGAGATAATTTCTGTTCAAACAGAAAAAAAATAGGTCATATATCATATGAAGTTTCCATTTATAGGTAGCTTTCAAGCGTTAATAAACAGTTCTCTGTCACACAGCCCCGATGAAGCATAAAACCCAATGCATATCATGCTGTTGTAATTGGGATTTCCCATACTCTAGTTACCAGCTTACAGTCCTGATCCTCAGGTGATTTGAGGCTGTGACTGTATCAGAACTGCATGTCAGGATGGGACCTGGGTACACATTGCCATCTTCCAGTGCTTCTTTGGAAGGAAACTTGTACATGTGGGCAGGAAGGGAGCCATGATATTCTCCCATAGGTCTTCTCATCTGCATGGTTGGGGAACCAGCACCTTGAAATCTACCAAGAAGCCCATATGCCTGCAGTTGATGTTCAGCCACGGTGCACACACTAGGACCTGTCTGCCACATAGAAATGGCCACCCTCTGGAACTCCTTGTTTCCTGGAGGTCTAACTAGGTGCTGCATTGTATCTTCACTTGGGTTCCTTGACACAGGCTGTTGTCCACCTGTATTCCCAGCCACAAAGGTCAGTACTGCTTTCCTGTAGTTGTACTGTTGCCTGGTGGCTGCTCAAGTGCATAGCTTCTTTCGTGAAACTCAAAACAAATTGGATTTAAAACCAATCTGCCTAAGCTTTAACCAGCACAAGACATTTGCATACTTGCTAGAATTTAAGATATGCATATGCCTTTCTGCCCTGCGGGGGTTTTGACACCATCCCTTAAGGCTGTTTGGGTTCAGTCGGGCTCATATAGGTTTGTCAGCTCTGCAGAGCCCCATTACCAAACCAGGGAATATCTTCCTTTTATGCTGGCAGCTTGCTTTTCCCCTGATCGACTCCATAGTTAAGCAATAGTACCCTGGCACAAAGGCACAGCCCTCTGCTCTTCTCTCCCAGGCAGACTGCTGGTGCTGCAGTACATCCCCCTAGCTCTCTTCAGGTCCTGTTGGACTTTGAAGACCTACCAAGAGTCCTCAATTTCTTTCCTTTACTCCAGGAGCCCAGCACTGTCCAGGCAGCTACCTCCACAGCAGAGTTAAGCTGGTCACATCTATCAGATAGCCAGGTCATGACCTCCAGTTTAGTGCTCCTATGTAACTATATTTCATCTGGTGCACATTACCCAATTACCTAAATTGGCACATTAATCAATTGTCATTAATTGATACAGAATCTAGCAGGTGAATAAAGATTCAATTGTCATTAATTGATACAGAATCTAGCAGGTGAATAAACTTGTTGGTCTTCTGTAACCCATTATATTGGTGTGGCTGTAACATGTACTATATCTGTAACATGCACTAAAGCAACATGCTCATAACTTCTATTTTTTTTAAGCTCTTTATAAGCCACTTATAAATAGAAGCTTAATATGAAGTGTGACAGATTTCTAATCTTTAGTCTCTCCTTTAGCCCTCCAAGCGCTTCCTTTCTGGAAATACAGGATACATCCAGTATGCCCTAGATATTCTCCATTCTTGCTGATGACTATAGCTCTCAGTCATTGATTCTCACTTCTTAATCAGTGTAAATAGATCAGTGCTGCAACTGTCTTTTTATTTAATATTTTAGAAGGGCAAATAAGATGAAAGGGGGCAGTGAAGGGGTATTAAATAGAAAACATGATTTGTTGCTAACATGATGCTCTGAGGCTGGGGGGTGTTCATGTCAATATAATACAGATAGAAAAATCTGTATTTTTTCCATTGCAATGAAGAATGAATATTTAAAACCAGGGAAAAAATACTGAGAAGATACTATGTGGCATTTATGTAGTGTCATACTTTGTAACATCACTTTCACCAAATGCAGTGTGTGTAATGGTCTCCCTTTCACCACTGGGCAAACATTATGGCACAAAATGCCTGGTTTAGGGTTACAGATCAAACCAGTGCCAAAACGGGGGATGGAACCCAAATTTCCTAGTGCACTCCATGTTCTGCTGCTGCTCACATATTACTGCCAGGGGAGAGTTTTCTTATTTGAAAATAAGATTATTTTATTCATTTGTCAAGATAAATTGTAGGAAAGCCTATACTATACAGTATAGGAGCCTATACTGGGTTTGTTTGTATATTTCTATGGCAGAAAAGCCTGTGCATCACATACTCAGGTAATATGGAAAATGCAGATGTAATACCTGTTCATTTCAGCATGTCATTCAGATTTTGTGGAGTCTAATCCCTCCAGCAGCAGTGTTTTAACTTTGACTTTAAAAGAAGTTAAGCCCTGTAGTTACTTTTCACCCATTTCTTACATTCAGCTGTGAATGGTGTAATAATGAATGTCTCCAAGCAATTAACATATTGTCATGCATTTGTAGATAAGCACATCTACTTTGTTTCTCACAAACTACAGGGAACATCAGGTGCAGAACTTGTAGGATTTAAAGCACAGTCAAAACTAATGGTTGCAAATTGCAGTCCAACCTAACACTTTCTCAGCCACCGATTCCTCCCTTTTTATTTTCTCCTTCAAACTTCTGCTGTTGCATCACTGATAAATCACAGTCCTTTGCTCTGTAATAGATCCCTTTTTTATTTAAAGTTTTGTCTTCCTACCCATTAAAGCTTTTCTTATCAGCACTACTTTTACTTTTCAGAAACGTATATTCAATATTCTAAGCTTGGAGTTCTTTTGTTCCCCCCCCCCCCAAGACGTAAAGCCCTGGGGGATTTAAATATCTACTTGATAGGCTTGCACAACCTTAATCAGCCTATAATGGAGCTAATGGCTGTTTGTCATCCTTGGAGATATAAATTTGCTGGTGATGTCTACTGCAGTCAGTGCATGAAGTATGCTCTCACTGCCAGCAAGGTCTAATAACCAGGAGAAGGGCAGCCAGCTTCATTAGTGAGAGACTGAGACTGTGACTGTACCGGCTGCTTTTCGGGGGAACTCTGCTTTTTTTTGAATACCGAGGGGGGAAAATGGATAATGCTGGTAAGTGAAATAAAGCAGATCTTCATTCTTAGTGGAGCTACGGGGTTCGTTTGCATTCTGTCTCACTTGCTGCAGGAGATATGTTTCTTTAGCCTTTGTGGCTTCTTCCTTTTCAATGTCCTTTATTAAAGCAGATTTCTATGTGTAAAATGTGGCACACTTAAGTTGTTAACCCTTTAGCAGTCTGCTGTTTGTTTTTTGTTTTTTTTTCTTCTTTAAGTGTGTTTACTGGAAATGTGAACTTAAACTGTAATGCAGGTTCTGGCTTTTTAAGGTATTCAGTGTTATTTCAGAAGCTTTATGCAGGAAATGTGACAGGAAGGGAAAATGCGTGTACTTTAGTAGGAAAATATCTCTCAGGGATTGCAATAGGTGTGGATAGGTAACTAATAAAGCTAACAAGAAGTAGATAATTCGTATCTCTCATCTCCCTTATTTAAAGCTGTTTCTATTTTCTCCATATAATGCCTTGCTCTCTTTCATATTTAGTACATAAAACATTGAATATATTTGCACTTTTTATTATTTGCTTTGATGTTCCAACTTTACATCATGCATTTTCATGCCAAATAATGCACTTCATGGTTTCTAAGGAGGTGCACACAATACCAACATTGCATCAGTGATGAAATGTATTATTTACATTTCCCTTTTGCATTATCTTGTATCACTGAGCAGAGCAAAAAGAGAGGGTTTAGGGACAGATATTCTGCATGTTGCTTTGACAGCTATAAAACTTGAACATGTCAATGTCTCACTGATTTATTGGTACTAGTGCAATACATATTCAGACACAGAATCTGCAATAGATTCAGTGCCCTTTGAAACCTATTCAGATCATTTGATTTGTCTAAAGTTGACCCTAAAAGTGATGATCACCTCTACCATGTGTTAAAAATTCTGTTCTACAGTAGATTTCAGCAATGATGCTACATACGTGGTTAATTTGAGCCGGAGGGGAGTTGTGGGTGTTTTGTTTTGTTTTAATAATAATAGCAAACCTCTGGCTTGTGTCTGCTAAGCTATCCAGGTGTGTCTCATCCTAAGAGTATAGCTGCTGACTTCTGTGACAGACAGATTAAAGGTCTTGCTGCTTTTATTTCTGTAAAGTCCAAGACAGAGAAAAAAGAAAAGTTTTTCCAGAAATTAAAATGTTTGCATCATGGAAAATTATACTGCCAGAACCTAAGGACTTAAAAACTGATATGGTCCTAGTAGAAGGTTATTCTTTGTGAAATAAATAAGATTAGGAATATTCTTTGCACTTAGTGATTTGGCTCACTTTTAAGAAGCCTTAACATAATAAATGATAATGACTTGTGTTCAATATTCCATGACAAGGCAGAATTTTCTGGTCAAAGGGGAAGGATTCCTGTTCTCCAGCACAGAATGTCTGTGGGCAAGATATACCCTGGCAGGCAGAGCTGCTAATTCCTCCAGGTTTTTACACTTCTCAGCATCAACAACTAATAGTATTGAAGTCTTGACAGAGCTATCACTTTAATCCAGCTAAAAGAATCTGTTCTGGAATGAGTCACATTTATCTTAAAGGCCTGTTTTGGGGCAGGGAGGGTATGGTGTGTGAAGGGGTATAAGCTAGTATCTGAAAACCATAGAAACAGATTTTCCTCTGTGTGTGTGTATATATATATATTCTTTTCCTTAGGAAGATTCAGTTTAGTTGCTATATGCAAAATTTGGAAGTTAAAATAAGTAAGGCTTTGCTCTCTGCACAACTTTACCAACTACTCTCAAGCCTCTTCTAACACTGTTCAGTTGAATAACTCCAGATATTCAGGGTTGGTTTTTTTCATGTAAAACAGTGACTGATACTTTGTGTTTTTTAGAAAACAATCTTATACAGTTGGAATTAGTTAAAATAATCCTTTTGGCAGGAGAATTAAAATCTGGTTGTAAGAAAAACAACCAACTCCACAACAGATGGAATTAAGCCTTAGTGATGACATCATGGCAGAGAGTAAGACCAGGCTCCAGCTTCTCCTGTGATTGCCAGTGAGCTTCTTGCAGCCTGTAGCCAGCTTACTCCAAACCCCCAGCGAGATTCAGCCCCACACATGGCATGGACACGCTCCCTTCTCCAGGCAGCTCTTCTAAGAGTTCAGCCACTTCCACACTTAGAGCAGTATAGGGAATACATCCGCTTCCAAAGAGCCTACGGGGAGCTGGGTAAACACAGCTGAGTCTCCAGAGGTATTTTTAGGGCTCTTGATCCCTAATAGCAACCAAATGGAGTCAGGTGCCAGCATGGGGACTGTGCAGCTGAATACCTCTGTAGATCTGGCCTGTCCCCTCTGACTTCTACAGGGATGCAAATGTACCTTTGAAAACCCACCTGGTGTGACCTGGGCACTTAAAAGATCAAACAGACAGGAGTAACCAGGAAACTAACTGCCTAATTCATTTGTTCTTCAGCAGTTCACCAATTGAAATGCAAACATGCTAATACATATAAACTGGATACCTGCCTGAATTCTTCCTAAAGAGATGTTATTTCTGGAAGTACAAAACTGCAGAATATTAGCAAAGCTGTGAGTTCCAGTCATCAAGTATTAGAAATAACAAATTTAGTTATCAATGTCAGTGAATCAGGCCTTTGTTATTAAATCCATCATGCTGCCAAAGAGATTTTCAAAGTCAGACCATGGGTAAGTGTTGGGCGAAACTCCGTCTTCTGTTCTGCATAACAGAAATATCTCTGTAATTCATCACCCATCTTCTGTGCCATCATTAAAATCCTTTACTGGCCAAAACTCTTATTAAAAAGATCAGTGTGCCTAGTAGGTCACCTATATGCACCTTTTAGCTCTTTTGGTCTGTGCTATTTTGTGTTTTTAAGAAACAATGTTCTCATTAAAAAGCCCTTTCCTTTCAATGTTAGATTGCTTATATTTTTAATCAGTGTACTGAGACAGTTCCAGATAATCATTGTCTTGTGTGTTCTTTTAAAAGCCTTTCCTGGAATAACAATAAAATATTAATCCATCTGTGTATGGCACATCAGGACCGTTCTAGTTGTATTTTTTTCTGCCTATTTTGGCATCAGCTGTTTGTGACTGGTTGGCTGCAGGTATTCAGCTGCAAGACTGTCTGCCGCCATGGGCAGGGGAGGGCAGCCAGCAGCCCTCTGCCTGCACCCACTGGCAGGTCTTGGGCTCTGGCTTTGATGCACATGTCTGTTCTGGCCCAGACTCATCAAGTCTGGTGATAGCAATGAGGTAATAAAACTCATTTAAAAAAAAACCAAGGAAGGTCTGGAAATAACTCATGGGAAAAAAGGCGAATATAAAACTAGCAAGAAAATTGCAGTAGCAGGAAAAGAGAAGCTGTGGAAACGGATGTGATTCCAAGAGATGCTTTTGGGGGGTGGGATTTCCTGTAAGAAGGAGTGAGGTCAGTATCATGCTTCCCCCAGATCTACTAGTCAGCCATATCCTGTCTCGATAAAGTGGGCACGTCTCACACATTCATTCATGCTAACACAAGGTGCCAAAAGCTGGGGGAAAGGATTTCATTAGGGTGAATGGCACCATAATGATGTGCTGCATTATGCATGCTGTACTAGTGCTGAACAAAAATGAGAGGCCTTGTTTGATGTTTCTTGAGAATTTATATGACTTCTTTACACTTGGAATATAAGTTTAGCTGTAATGAAGCTAGCTGTCATTAATTGTTACCCTGAATTATGTAGGTTCCACAGCTGTGGCTGCAGGCTATGCCTTCCAGTAAATAATCTGTTTTAAAGGGGCTGGAGGTCTTGTGTATTGAATATCCTATCTCTGAGGAATATCCAGTAGCACATCAAACTTCGTATTTGAACAGCAGTGAAACATAGAACTTTCCACTGAAGCAAGACTATTTAACTTGAGGCCTGAAATGCTGTGGGATAGGGGAACAGCAAGTGCCAATTTAGCTTTCTTCTGTGTGATATCATGTGTCACAGGAAGGGTAAGAGACACAGGAAACTGTTTGTTTATGGTAATTCCCTTGCTTTTGAAGTAACTGATCATTTTTGTCTTTCATTAAGTCAGTAGGCCTTATTTAGCATCCTTTAAATATGAGACTGTTGGGATTAAATGCTGGTTAAGGATTTGACTTTATACATACTTTGCAGTCTCTTACCCAAATTTAAGGCAAACAGGATGCTTTGTTTTTTAAAGTAGGGGAGAAAAACATTCAGACAGGTAGAAGAGCAAGCTGGGAGGGGAGCTTCAGATTATGGTCCTGGTTTTCTCATCAGCTCACTGTGCTCCCAAATACCTAATGTGGCCCACCAGATCTGTGTGTGGGTTTAGGCTGAATAAAAAACTCAGTGTGTTGTAAGGTTCACTTGTTGCTCATAAAGAGCTCTGAAATCCTTTGGCCATATAAGGCTTAAGCTTGGCTGAGTTGTCCCTATCAATTCGGAAACCTATTGAAACAAAACCTCTTGCAATAGAGGCAGTGACAGGGTAACTGAGGGTTTGTCAGTCCTTGAGATGCAATGACAACTGCAAGCTCCAGCAGCAAAATCAGGCATGTCCTGCTGGCTGCTTCCGTTTTGATATTTGGTGGTATTTAGCCCATGTTCTCCCCAACAGTGTGAAGATGCTTTTGGAAAGGATAGCAGCATCTCCTTTCACTTCATCCCACTCTTATGTATATGTTAGCCCCATTTTCTGAGGACAAGGAGTGATCATTAATGCCACATTGACTTTTATTGGGTTCACATGTCCTGTTCTAAAGATAACAAAATGGTTTGCACGTTGGTGATAAAGAGTTGATTATTGCTTTGTATTTTTGTACTATATTGTGCATCTTTATTTGTCTCCTATTTGCACTTGTGGGCTCAGTTGAAGCAGATGCTCTAGTGTATCACAGGTCACTGTCTGCTAGAAAATTGAATTTCTTGTTGTAATTTTAGAATAATATTCATTGCTTATGCCCCTTTACCCAGAAGCTGGAGCAGTGTGCTTATAAAGCCATGATCTTGGAAAAAATTTCTGTGAGGAGTAAACTTCCATGCAAAGCTGCTGGAAAATAACTGGAACAGTGTTATTTTCAAGTCTCTATACGCATAGTCCAGAATATCTCTATAGGAGCTTGCACTAGAAGTAACCAAATACAATGTAGGACTAAATTGATGGAGCATCTTCTAATGTAGAGATGTTCCACTCACCCAACCTCAAATGATTCTCTTTAGCTAGAAATGCTGTGTTTGAACTGCATTGACATACACATGATATTTTAAGCAACGACTGCAGTTGCTACAGTACTTCTTATAAAGAAGCACCATGAACTTCAGCTAGTTTGGAGAGACAGGATAATAGAGACCTGATAAGCAGTGGTTCTGTTTTCCAGCAAGCAGCTGACCATCAGGTGCTGAGTACATGTCTTATGTTTACATCTGCTGGTTGTGGGGTTTTTTTGGCAAACTGCCCTCTGACCCCTGTTCTGTGCTCTGAATCATCACTGTCACCTATGGCGAAGAAGCAAGAGCTGTGTACAAAAGCAGGATCCAAATTTGATAGGTATCACATCCCTGTACTCTTCTAGCAAGGGCCAGACCATAGGTGCCAGAGCTAATGATTTTAACAGCATGAGGAAGCAGTCTGGAGGAGGAAAAGTTGTGTTAGGAGAGGCACCAGCACAAATTACTCTGAGAAAAGCAGCCAGTGCTCTGGGGGCTTCAAACAACCCAAACTGAGGAGGGTGGAAATGAGCTGCAAAGGGGAAACTAAGATCATATGACCAAAGAGCAGGTGGCTGATAATAAGGATCCAATCTGCTGTTGTTTAATCATCATTCATTGTCTCTTAACTGTGAGTCTTTTAGGAGATCTGATGCTTAATTATGGGGTGACTTGCAGGGGTATTGCTTTGGGCTCTAAAAGTAGACTGGATGGAATTTTACCAAATGTTCCTTTTTTTCCTTTATGTTTCAGTGTTTAATCATTTTTCATATTTTCACATAAAATGTTTATGAGAATTCTTCCTACAGTATACTTGGAAAATATAAGTAATTTAGGACTATAAGAACACCTAGCAACCTTCTCCCAGCAGACAAAAGTAAATACTGAATAAAGCAGCTGAGTTGCTCTCTAATTACTCCTTCTTGAATGTGGGCCCCACCTCTCAGGTGAGCACAGGGCACTCAGGGCCTAAGCGAGCATCCCACACCAGTGCTGTTTGGAGAGACAGGGTGTGGGAGGAGATGGGTTCATCCAGATTTGTTATCCCACATCCAAGGAGCCATGTGTGCTTGGCCCTGGGCACTGCTCAGCACTAGAAGAGGTATCCCATTTGCTGCTGGAGATGGCCAGAATGAAGTAGTAGCTACATTTGCTTGAATAAAACTGCCACTTTTTCTGGAGATACTGAGGGGTAGAATATAACGCAGTTTCTTCTGGTACTGATGCAAAATCATCCTTTCCTAGCACCTCGTGGGGGCAGTGTACTAGCGATAGGGCCTGCAAGGAACAGAAGTAGGGATGTTTATGGTTAGCTGCTTTCCTCTCAGAGGAAACTCAACCCAAATTTCTCAGCAGTGGGATATTGAGTTGCTGGGAACATATAGCTCAAATAGTAAACGTGAGTGCATAATTTGGTCCCTAATAACATTCAGTTTTCAAATAAAACATAAGGACCAGGAGAAGCTAAAGTGACAAGGGATAAATATTTGCTTAGTATTAGTTTGCTCATCACTCTTGCAATGTATTTATCATGTATTAACTCATGTTTAATGTATTAACTCATCATTCTTGCAATGTATTTATCAAAAACTGCTGTGGCTACTTATTTCACACCTCATTGTATGTTAAAATCCTATTAAATGCATTTCTGAATGGCTACAGGATATTTCGTGACAATCAGGCAATCCTGTGTCTATAGAGTGGCAGACACAGTAGGAGACAATCCCGGAAACAATCTTTACATCCATGGCTTGACCATTGCTGGGAGAGGCTTGCACAGTGCAATTCAAACACAAGTATGACAGCAGCTGGTATTTCCACAGGAAACAAAGTTGTGATCGATTTGTCCTAGCTCCCACTCCTGCTGACTCACAGGTCCCTTCTGTCTTTCTCACTGGGACTTGCACTGGTCCAAAAATCGAGGAGTATTTCATGATGGAAGCTTGCATAGAAACCGCGTGGAGAGATGAACTGAAAATATGGTGATCTCAAACCAGCAGAAAATGCGTGTTGCTGGGAGCTGCTTATTGACATTCAGATCATAGTCCAGCAATGCTTTGCTATGTCCTTACTGACACGGAAATGGTTTGTTACTGTATGAAGCCTATGGAGCTCGTGTGTGTGCATGTATCACCAAAACAGCCTATATATTTTAGCTGCTTAGTTTGTAGCTGCTGTTGTTACATAAGCCTCCTTTTTTTTTTTCCTCCCCCTCTTTTCTGTTTCTGTTTTTCTTATTTAATATTATTAAAATAACTAACATGATGCATTATTGTGTTTTAATTTTGAGTGAAATTTGGCAGCTTCTAGTGGTGGGATAAAGTTTAATCGCTCTTGGCATTTTGAAAAGAAATGCAAATGACTAAGATATTAAACTGACAAATTGTGACAGCTCGCATACCACTTTTTCCAGTGTTTTTTTCTATGCATTTTTAATACCCAGAATAGCCAACCTTAATACTACTGTATTTACAATAAATTATTATTCTAATGAAGACATCCTGCTTTGTCAGGCAATACACAATCAGCAGTTTTCATTAAAGAATTTGAAAACTGTTTAACATTACTTCTGTGACACAAACTTATAAATACCAGACAATTTTAAATTGGGGCCAATAGGCTGCCCTTAAATTGGGATATTAAGAAATAACTAGAGCACAGTAAAGGCAGGCTGCCAAATGTAACTCTTAAAATCCCTAGTTTGTATCCCTTAGCACTGTGATTGTAATATATTATGTGTCTTCTGTAAGGCATAAACATGCCTACACGACACCTTAAGGCTTTGAGTGGTGCCTACGTGAGGTCATAGTGGCTGTTTACTTTGGCATGTGTGGGTTCAGGAGGCATAAAGCACCATATGAGTTAGTGAGTTAGGAGCAATGGTGACATTGGGGTTAAAAAAGGGAATAGGAAGCCATGGTAGAGTCCTCCTCCAGCATTTTTCCTGCAAAACTTAGCTATGGATTTTTTTGTTTTTGTCCTTCACCATCCCACAAAGGCCATGTCAGCTCCATCTAACCAGCAGTGTGCAGAGGTCCTTGAGCTAGCTCTGAGTATGTTTGTATGGTGTGGTACCTTTTGCCCAGCAGACATTAATCTCAACCAGTAAACAGCATAGTCAAATATGTACTGGTGGCTGCATCCAGATTGGTTAGCCAGCTCAAGGTAGGTGTGATGCAGTGTCCTAAATTGGCAAGGCATCTAGCTCAGGACACAGCTTTTGTAGTTCTAGTTGGAAGGTCTTTGAACACTGTGGTGTTAATTGATGCAGACTGGCCTCAAAGCTCAACTATGCCCATGGTTTTGGAGGTGCCATCCATGCTGGTGAATTGCCTATCTTTGTGGAAGCAGAAGGTTGCATAGTGCCATGTGAGGATATCCTGGCAATTTCCAAGGTTACATAGTCTACATAGAAGGGGAAAATACTTTCTTACCTACATGTGGGAAGTTCTGGGGCCAAATTAACTGTGATGAAGTCTTGAGCAAGATTTTGAGAACCCTCAGTTAACAATTTACTTCGCAACATCAGCAACGATTAGAGGTGATGATCATTACAATGTATTATTTTATTGTCCTACAGTTCAAACTAATGTAACATAGAATCATAGAATAGTTAGGGTTGGAAAGGACCTTAAGATCATCTAGTTCCAACCCCCCTGCCATAAGCAGGGACACCTCACACTAAACCATGTCACCCAATGCTTCATCCAACCTGGCCTTGAACACTGCCAGGGATGGAGCACTCACAACGTCCCTGGCCAACCCATTCCAGCATCTCACCACCCTAACAGGAAAGAATTTCTTCCTTATATCCAATCTAAACCTCTCCTGTTTAAGTCTATTAATGCTCATTATTTTAGAACTGGGTGTTGATTCTTCAACCGCAATACTAGAGGAGATGGTGTAGCTGTACACATAGCTCTTCATTTTCACACAAGTTTCTGTAACCTTTGCAAACACATAAGTTCCCTAAGTGTTGTGTATATTCCTTAATACTGTAGTTCAGGAAACTTGTCTGCAAAGTACAGTAATAAGGTATAATATTGCCAAAGTAGACTTACTGCTCAGCACCATTTAGAGTCTTACTTTGAAATGCTGAAGGTGGAAGAACAGCCAGTTTTATTTCTATCTTCCCACCCAAAAATGTTCCCTTCTCCTAGGAGGAATAAGAATAATGGTGGTGGTGTCCCCTTCCTCTCTCAGATGGTAGCCTGCCTCACTCTTTCTTCTGCACTGCAGGTGAAGAATCTAATAATATATTGCTTGAGTGAGGGGGCAGTTTGTATGGTTGTTGCTTAAGAGCACTTTTCTGAGTGTAGTTTCTACCACATTAGTAATGCTGTGCATGCATCAGCAGAGTCTGCGCTTCCCCCGCAGTCCCATTGCCCATTATGACAGAGCAACATGCTGTTAACTGTTGTCTACATGATGCAATGGTTTGCTAATTCTGGGACACCAAAGACTCAATCACAAGGTTGCAACCACAACCAGATTTATTTGTATTTTTATACAAATCTGAAAACTTGAGGGCAAACGCTGCTTTTTTTTGTCTTGTAGAGCAGATGGCTCCCAAGTGTTACAGCTTGTGCACCTCTTCCAGATGTGCAGCCTTTCAGAGGACTACCCTCGAGGTGAACAAGGTCAAGGCAGAAGTTAGCTTTATTCCTATGATCTGCATTTAGCCGCATTTTTGTGGCACTGCTGCCTCTTGCCTGTGATCTTCTTTTCTTCTGCTCTGCCATTAAGGCTTTTACTGAGACCAGTAAGTGCTACCTCAAGTAATAGATCAGCCTGCTAAAGGAGAAGTGGGTTGCCACCATTTTGAAAGACAGCTGATATGTATTTTGGTATGTGGGGTTTTTCGGGGTTTTGGTTTTTTTTTTGGTGTTTACCTTCTGCCCATTTTCACAGCCAGTGTATTATGGGCAGAATAAAAAAGGAAAACAAGTGTTTTGACAACATTAGTAGCTTGGCAACCATAAAGCTTTCCTTTGCAGAGGAATTTGGAGTGCTTATTTTCTGTACTTCCCCTGGTTGTGCTATGTACTGTGCACCAGAGCTCCAGTTCTGCAAGTGATGCCATGAAAGTAGGTTGCTGTGCTCAAATACAGGTTTGACTGAGACTTTTGAGTTCAGTTTTAGCACTGGTAAAATAGCATATGCATTGCTGGTTTAGGCTGCTTCCACCGTGGGTCCTCCATTGGCTGTCTCATACTGTTTGGAAGGAGGAGTGGGTGAAATCTTAACAGCACTTTGATTTCCAGAAACACAAACAGAATGGTAAGAGAAGAGTTACCTGTGTCAAACTGGGCTGCTTCTCAGCTGAGAGAAAAAGTAAATAAGGTTTTCACGTGCCTCATGATTTCCCTCCTTGCCAATCCTGGTCGCACTGGCTAGACCTGAATGTTGGAAACTTGACATTCTTTACAACTGGCATAAAAGGACTTCCCACACATGAAATAACATGAATTATTTCAGATTTTGCTATGTCAAAGTTGACTAGTCCGAGATTTTTACCATCCTTAGAAAGCATAAAAACACTTCCACTTTGCTCCCAATTTTTTCTTCCTGTTTCAGTGAACATTACATTAAATCAAATTCTGTTATGTGCTCATTTATAGAACAAGCTGTCTTCTCATAATATTTATGGATGGCTGCATCACATTCTTTATGCAGTTCATGTGCATATCACATGGGAGCAAAAATGTTTCCCAAGCAAAACAGTACGTTCTCTGGCACGCGGGGGATTGACCTGTGCGGGTGATATTCAGCCACAGCACAAAGCCTGCAGGAAGTCTGCAGGGCTTAGGGACACTGTTGGAGGTGGAGTGCTGGGCTATGTGGACCTTTCCTGTTGTCGTGGTTTAGACCCAACCAGGCAGCTCGTTCACTCACTCAACCCCCCCTTTCTTGCCCTC